>CATIWQ010138682.1:0-26838 GCA_949673415.1 Euphorbia schlechtendalii | reverse complement strand
TTATCCTTTAAAACTAGCACAGTGCTATGACTCAGAAGATTTAACCCAGGAATTACTCCATATTTCAAAATTCAAAAACTCGAATCCTAATCCGAATCTTTAGGTTAAAATTGTTCACATTCTTCCGTCAGTTACGTACTTGACGGTTACCTATATATTTTGAACGGTAAATGCTGAAACCGTTACTCTTATATCTCAGCAAATTACCAAACCATCCCTCTGAAACTACCCATATAAATAGGTAAAAATTGTTCATCATCTCATCATTTTACCAAAATCGCAGAATTTCCTTAAGTTTTCTGAGAAACTTCTTCTTCTAAAAACCCAAATTTTCTTCAAACCCTAACTACTCAAATGGCTCCTAAAAGAACCAGATCATCAAAAGAAGGCCCCAAAGAACAAGTAGTCATCAAAATCCCTCCAAAGATCTTTGAACCTATTCTATACAGGTCAAATCCCACTACCGTAATCCCCCAGAGATTTCTAGGAGATAATGCTTTTCTCCAATCAACTCCTTACAAAGAAACTATTGAGTTCCACCAACTAGGAACTTGGATCAGACTGAAGGAGCTAACATTCCTCAAAATAGTTTCTAAGTTTTATAAAAACTTGAAGAGGTGCACTATGAGAGATGAAAAACAGTGGTTAAAGGGAAGGAGATCACCATTACTCCAGCTTTTCTAGCAGAGTCGTTGAATTTGAAAGATGAAGGGCTGGCTCTGAGATGAGGGTGTGAAGATTCTGTAAGTTATGATAAGAAAGCATATATGCTAAAAGGTAAGTTTAGCAAGAAAATAAGCACCCATATGCCTCAGGAGCCTAGATACTTGCAATTCATAATGGCTCATCTCCTACTTCAGAAGATGAACTCAACAAATGTAGTATCTAGCTATGAGCACTGCATTCTATTCCATCTAGTGGAGATGAAGAAGGTCAACTGGCATGTGATCATTATGCATCATATGCTACTCCACAAGTTTACACTTGATGACTTAATTAGTAGGATTGTAGCATCCTCTGAAATAAACTACTCAAAAGAAGATGGATATCTAGGTAGCCGAAATTATAAGGGAGACCTTTGACAAAAAGGTTGACTATGGGATGAAATGAGAAAGAGAGGAGGCTCTGAAGAAAGATATGGCCAGGAAGCAAAGGGAGAAAGAGTTAAGAGCTGCTAAGAAGGGAGAAAGTGTGAAAGGGAGGGAGGAAGTCTCTCCCAAGAGGCAGAGGGAGCCTGTGCTGAAACAAGAGCAGATCCCTAAGGCAAAGAGGAGCAAAGCCAGCAGAAGTAAGGCACTTGCTACTGAGGGAGTGGTGATTCTTACAAAAGTTACTGAAGGAAAGGCTCAAGGAATTACCTACTCTATGAAACAATTCCAGTACATGCCAAGGCCCTTGGAGTAAAATAGCTCGGAAGATGAGGAGAAGGATAGGAGACCAATAAGTGTTCTGACCAAGAGAAAGAGGGGAGAGTTTGACCCTAATATGGCCATTCCAAGTGAGGATGAGGCTGAGGAGGTGGAGGAGAAGGAAGAAGAGATGGAAAAGGAGAAGAAGAAAGCCAAAACCTATGACGAGACTATCATCTCAGAGGATGATCCTCAAAAGAATGACATGATAATGGCCATCAACCAAAGCATAGTTGAGGCCTTTACTCATGTTCCTCGTAAAGGGATAATGGGAGATATAAGGATAGCGGATGAGTAAGCAGAGAAGAGGGCTCTGTAAGAAGGGAAGAAGAAGCCAGCTCTAGAGGAGTTTACAGCTAAAATGAAGGAGAAGAGGGCTCTGTAAGAAGGGAAGAAGACGCCAGCTCCAGAGGAGTTTACAGCTAAAATGAACGAGAAGATTACCTCTGAGACAGAGGAGGATGACTCTGAGAAGGTAGATGGAGGAGTCTTGGAGGGGACCTTAGTAGATTTTGACTTACCTTTAGGAGCTATCCCAGTAGCTCCAAGCCTAGTACTTCCAAAGGTGGCAAACCTACCAACTTTCTAGTAGAGAAGAAGCCACAGTTTCCCCCTCTGGATTAACAGAAAGCTATCTTTGATCCCTCTCATCTCTTCTCAACCACTCTTGAGACACCTACTAAATTTTTATCTACACCAAGAGGATCTCCTACGCCAATTATCAAAGATCCTCTAATGGTGGCAGCATCAATTGCTCAAGAGGTGATAAAGGAGATTGAGGCTGAGGCTAAGAAGGATGAAGTAGCTGAGGAAAAGGTTGAAAAGAAGGAGGATGAAAAGGAGAAGAAGAAAGAAGAAGAAAATGAAGAGGCTGATAAGTAATCTCTGATGAAAGAGAATTTGCCAAAGGATGACCCATTCCTATCAGCACTTCAGAAGGAAGAAGCTTAGAGGATTTTAGTGGCTAAATGGGGTGTTCAGCCATTAACATCAGATCCTGTTGATGAGTTCGTTGCCATGGCCCGCTCATTATTTGGCAAGCATAACATCAGGATAGAGGATATAAGGGAGGAGGATAACAAGAATGAAGAAGTTTTGCTGGAGGATACAAGTGAGGATGATGAAGTTCGGATTTTGAAGGAGTCCAAGACTTAGCAGCAGCAATAGCAACAACAACAGCAGCAGCAGCAACTACCCTCTGTCCCAAGAAAACTGGCAAATCCAAACAGCCCCTTGACTCTTATCCCCAGACCTGCGGAACAGAGGATATATGGAGATGAATCGCTTGAATATAGGGGATGGATGGTTGGAGATCTTGGTGAGGGAGGAAGCTCAAATGCTCCTGTTCCTGTGAACTCTCTCCATCACATTGGGAAGACCCTTAACGATCTCCTCACAATGGAACTTCACCTCAATAACTCCATTGTGGACATCAAGATTTCCCCCTTTAACCGCCAAATTGCCCAAAGTGTAGCTCTTATCTCTGAGCAGGCGTAGATAATAATGGAAAGGGCTGACGTGATTCCGCTTCCGTCACAAATCCGCTCTGAACTTATTCAATATCTGCAGCCACTCATGGAGATTAGGCTCAGCAATTACATGGACATCTTAGATTCTCTGGAAAAGCTGAACGGATTGATGGTCATTGGTGAAAAGGGTCTAGAGATGATCCATGATGAAGTCAGCGGGGTGAAAGAGGTACTCCAGAGGCAGATAGCTGATATCATATCTACTCTGGGGACTACCATTGAGCACACTTCAACAGAATTCTCTATGGGGTTGAAGAATGAAGTCCATGCGCTCAGGACTCAGAATGTCTTCTATCTATAGCGGCAGGAGAAAATCCAAAGTAGTCTTGATGAGATGCTGAAGCACATGACTGATTCTAAGGCTGAAACTCTCAAGGCTATTGCGGATTCCAAAAGAGAGTTAAAGTTTGAGATCTTTAAGGCTGTTGAAGATGCTCACAAGTAGATCACTAAAACCACCTTTGCTCAGAAGAATGAGGCCATTGATGAAATAGAGGAACAAATAGAGAAGTATGCTACTGTCCTTACCAAGATCACAATTGAAGCTAGAGACATTATGGTGGCAAGGAATGAAAGCACTTCAGAGGTACTTTAGAAGAGCATTGATGGATTAAGTAGTCAACTTGGTGGCTTATCTCTACATTCCTTCTGCTCACATGATAGTGAGATTGTTCCATTCCTGCAGCATCTGGCGAATGGGATTAACACTCATTGGATATGGA
The DNA here is from genome assembly GCA_949673415.1 of Euphorbia schlechtendalii. Taxonomy (NCBI): domain Eukaryota; kingdom Viridiplantae; phylum Streptophyta; class Magnoliopsida; order Malpighiales; family Euphorbiaceae; genus Euphorbia; species Euphorbia schlechtendalii. The sequence goes on along the minus strand of CATIWQ010138682.1, from coordinate 23,178 downwards.
ATCAGAAAGCTCTCCAAGTTATCCTTGAAAGCATCTCTCCTTCTGTCCCCAGCAAAGCTGCAAGGTTGATTCAGCAGATAGTCCCTCCTCTTTAAGCAAATGCAAAAGCTGTTCATGAAGTTGTCCAAAGGTTTGTGCTTGATGAGTAGAAGATTGTCTCTCAACTTGTTAGCACTAAGTGGAGGAAGACAGACAAGCACAGCTTCAAGGACATCTGGGAAAGACGGATGATTTCCAACCAAACTTCAAGCAGCACCATGGAGATAGATCAGCAGAAGGATACTCAAGATGAATTCTTAGCACTTAAGGAAAAATCCTTGTAATAGAATTCTTTGTAAAAACTTTGTAAACCATTGTGATCAATAAAAAGTTTTTATTTTTGTTCTCAAAGTACAACTCTTCGTTGTACTAACTTCCTTGTAAGTCATTAAATCAAAACTCAGAACCTAAACATTAGACTATAAGGGAGTATGAGGGAGTAAGTACATCATGTGTTTGACTTCACTCAGAACCAATAAAATGAGGGAGATTGTTGGATTCTGAAATTAATTAAGTTTTTGTAAGTTCTGAGTTCAAAAGGAAGTCACATCAGAAGCACTAGGATTCGTCAGCAGAGCTATGGATCTTCAGAAGCAATTAAAGTCAGATGAAGTATTCAATATCTCAGAAGATCACTCAAGACTCAGAACCTCAAAAAGCTCTTCTGAAGACTGCAAAAGGTTAACTTAGTCTTTCAGCACTAAAAGTTAAGAAAACTGACTTCGCATTTAATACCGTCGCGCATTTTGTCCCCAAGTCCACTACAAGACAAAATTTGTTGCATAATCAGGAACAAGAATTTCTCTGCAAATCTCATCTGCAACTACCGTACAAAGTGAACCCCCAAAATCAACCTGATATAGCATGGCGCGGATCAGAGTTGGACGAGCTACTCTAACGGATTGTTAACAAAAACAAGATTTGGAGACAACGGTAGAATTCCTGGCAATGGTTCAAAAATCAACGGAAACATTTTCTCCCTCTATAAAATTATTTTTTCTGCCATTGCAGAAGGTTACCGAAACTAACAAAAAAATTCAAGAGTGAATCAATTCTCAATCTACTTGCAATCTTCTTTTAGTAAACATTCAAATCTTATCTGTTTGTACTTGAGCTAACTGAAACAAAGTTCAAAAGCTCATAAAAATCGTTTATTTATAAACAGTTGTAAATCACACTAAGCTGAGGGTAAGTTAGTGTGATGGAGCTTGATAATCTCATAAGGAAGGTACTTAAGAGAGACGAAGCTCGGAGCCTCAGATACAGAAGGACGGTACTCATGTATTGGTATAGCTCATCATAGGCAAGACTATTGGAAGGAACTTTAGTCTCAAGTTGTAAAGGGTTTGCTTTTCACTAGAAGAAAGCTACTAGTGAATTAAATCTTGAACAAGAGATTCCAAGAACTGGATTAGGCAGAGGCTAAACCAGGATAAAATCACTGTTTGCATATTTCCTTACTCTACTCTGTTTTTGTGTTTATTTAATTACACAATTAAAACACTTAAATATAAAAAGGGAATTCTGAGTAAAGAATAAATACTCAGAAGAATCTTCAGAAGCAATCTTCTGAAGAATACAGTAAACTCAGAAAAAGAGTCATTCACCCCCCCTCTGACCTATTTTATCACCCTATTGGGTTCTACGAAAATAATAAGAGCTTTGATTATATATTATCTTACTAGCTATATTAGCTAACAATTTAATGTTAACTTTTTTAAATTAATTTTGCTTGTAATTGAATATTTAGCTTTAGCTTGTATAAGCTTTGACCGAATCACTAATCATTGATTTGTCAACCATTAGAGAAATAACTTGTTATAGCTCATTACTTCAAATATTAAGAAATCTCAAAACTTATGTAAATAATAAAACTTTATTTTATCAGCGAAATATTATGGTGGTATTCCATGAATTATAGTCAATCGTAACCGTCACATAATATATCGGTAGTTATTATATTAAGGGTAAAAGCAAGAAGGACGTTGAATTTACACGAAAATATGTTGTGAAAAGAAAAAAAAAGAACAAACAAAAAATAAGGGCAATTTGGTCAAAAAGTTATTAAGATGAAAAGGTTATAAAAGTTAACATAAAAAGGTAATAGTTGGATGAAAACAAAACGTAAGACAGTATGAGTTCTATTTAAAAAAACCCTAAATAGATAGTAGTGTAATAGTGCAAACATTAGGGGGTTTAAAATTATTTATTCTAACATGATCAAGAGAATCTAAAATCTAAACTAGTAAGAAGAATATGCCGCTAATTCTATTTCGTAATAGTTGGTATCAGTGCTTGGTTTTAACTAGTCTTGAAAGGCTCTGTCATTTCGATGACGATCATGGTTATTATTATTATTATTTGGTCAAATGGATCATTACTCTTTTAACTTGGTTACAATAGTCATCAACTTGCAAAAGGATTAAATACTCCTTTCAACTTGGCAAAAGTAAACTACTTAACCCCCCCCCCCCCTAAAGCGACGTTTCAGAATATGATTGGTTTGACTTTTCAAATATGTCATTTTTCTGATTTTTCTATGAGGCATTGAGGGGGCCAAACTAGTGCATTTTTGCCAAGAGGGGGTAACTAGTCCTTTTGAAAATTGAGGATGACATCCGGATTTTAGAGCCAAGTTGAGGAGGTAATGATACATTTGACCTTATTATATTATATCAAATGCATCAACATCTCTCTCAACTTGGTAACAAATGCATGATGTCACCCTAAACTTTCAAAAGTTCCAATCGACCCCCTCAACTTGGCAAAAGTGAATCACTTAACCCCTTCAATGCAACGTGTGATTTTTTTAGGTAAAGGTGATTTTCACAATTACGTTAGTAAAGTGTGAAGTTTGTATATTTTTGTCAAGTTTTGAAATTCATGAATTATTATGTTAATATAGTAAGATCTCGATAAAGTAATATTCGATAAATTAATATTCTTGTTAAATAAATATTTTTCTTCAGTCCCGAGTAAGGTTAGTTATATTAAAGTAATATTCTCGTCAAATGCATTAGAATATAATAAAAAATAATGCATTAAAGACCCATGAAAAATGTGAAGTAATAATTACTAAAACAAATCAAGTATATATTTCTAGACTAATAATACAAGATCAATAACTATTTCTTTTTAAATTATGAATTTATAATTGATTGTTTTTTCTTTCCACCAAAATCAAATGTAATTTCATCTTTAACTTTTTTAAGATCGAACCAATTTTTAGAATATTTTATTCATGTTATACCAAATAGTTTGACAATCTAACCATTGATTAAAATGCCTTATTTGTCGGCACATTGGAACAATGTTACTATCATCTTGCTCAATATCATTCTTTTTAATTTTCCATGCATATGCATGAACTCATTAATTTTCATTATAACTTTTAAATTTTTTAATTCAAGTTGTTTTTCTTTCTTATGCCACATACTACAAAATACTCTTTAAAATAAAAAATATTTATTTATCCATAAATAAATATTTTATGCATTTATCGATAAGTTAATAATTTCGATAAATGTATATTTTTTCTCAATCCCAAGCATATGCATTTATAGAGATTTTGTTGTAGTTACAAAGGTTCATGCATCATTAATGATTTTAAACTGTATAGAATATTTATGCACTAAAAAATAAAGATAAAATAGATTGGAAAATTCGTAACTGAATGGGTAACAAATGGAGGGAAAGCAGCAGCGGCTTATCTCTAACACCACTACTTCCTCCATTCAAATCCTATCCATTTTTTCTTTTATTATTTATTTTTTGGCTTATTGTAATTCATTTGCAATTGTATCAGTTTCTTTATTTCATTTTAGCTCTGAAATTAATATTAGAGAAGAAAATGGTACAATATCATACAGCTAAGGATTAGAAAGGAAGGCGAGAACTCTTTTAGGTAAATTAATTCCATATATTTACTTGTTTAATATTTATTTATTTTACTGCTCAATTGATCAAACTGATGAAAATTAAAGCCAGGCATATGGAATCAGATTTCATAATTGAGAATTCATTCCCCAGATTGAGAGTTGATTGCATAATGCTTCGTGCACCGGATTTTTTTTACATGATTGAATAATATATATAACATAGGCTTGTGGTTTAGTTCACTTTGATTGAATTGAGTAATAATGTTTTGATTCTGTTAAGAAGTAATTAGTCAAATTTAATGATAAAATTATATGCCCTAGTGTTCCAGCTCTCACTTTTCAATGGACAATGATCTCGGAACCGGCAAATCAAAAATCGAACAGAAGAAAATCGGAAATGAAGGGCTGAAGAAACAGATTCCGAGGAAGGGAATTTCATGGCAAACTCCATTTCCGGGAGATGAAGTTCAAGGTACTACCCAATTAATGTCTAACATCAAAAATTTCATATATGTCACAAAAACCTTTATAATATGACCAAATTAGATTTTGTACAGTAATTGTTACATAGCATATTTTTGTACACTTGAGTTACATTTTTTTTCTATTAAATCTAATAGAATGCTCTATTAAATCTATAGTGCATAATCTTTCAGTTCATTTCACCGGAAAAATTGAAGGCGGAGTATGTTTTGATTCCACTCTTAATAAAGGGTCTCCTTTATGCTTCAAGCTAGGCCAAGGTAAGCTATATCATAACTACTAAAATTCTACATAAAGATACGAAGGCTTAAAAAATTACTTTTGTTTATGTTCCTACTCATTCGAACAATGCCATTTTTAAATAATATATACTTTACCTCAGGTGAAGTTATTAAAGGATTGGATGATGGAGTTGCAACAATGAAGAAAGGCGAGAGAGCAACTTTTATAGTGCCCCCAAAGTTAGCCTATGGAGAAGTGGGTTCCCCACCGTCGATTCCACCGAACGCTACTCTTGTTTTTGATGTGGAGATGATATCATGGATCTCCATCCGAGATTTAACCGGCGATGGCGGAATTTTGAAGAAGATAACGAAAGATGGTGAAGGATGGGCTACCCCAAGAGATGGAGATGAAGTTTTAGGTCATTATTCAACTTACTTCATGTTTATGTAAACCTAGTATATGTTATAGTATAAGAAAATGATTCTCTAAATTTGGGTTTTAGTACATTTGAAAATTCGGTCAATCTTAACCATTCATCCAGATTTAGTGGTTGGGATTTCACTTCACAGTGGACCTCACAAACAACTGAAAAATTCAATCTTAAAAAATTAAATTGGATGAATGGTTGAAATTGCTTACAAATTTACCACCTATCAACTTCAGAGAATCCTGATCCACGGTCTAACACAATGTGAGCCAACCCACTACTAGCGTTGGAGTGTGAAGCTGCTAATACTTCGGCCCACACCATCTCATACCATGATACATAGCCATTGCTAGTGTTGAAGAGTCGATTTGTTAAAAATCCGATGCTTACGGTTTTCAGTCAAAATAGCATTTCGCATCGATTACGTATTGATTGGACATCTTTTAAGTGGTAATTGATGTGTATTTCTTTTGATGTAGTAAAGTACGAGGCTAGGCTTGAAAATGGCTCAGTCGTCTCCAAATGCGAAGAAGGCACGATGTTTCATATAGGAGATGGTGAGTGTTTTGCTTAGTTGTTGGATTCTATTTGGACATTATAAAACGCTGCACAAATCATTTAACGTGGAAAAAAAAATCTTTCATACAAAATTCCGTCATGTGTACCAATAAAACCCATATTAATACAGATGGGGTCCAGAGCAGCAAACGTGACGGAATTTGTATATGGACTTCTTATCCACATCAAAAGATCCGGTCTTTCGCATAAATTATCGAACCTAACACGTTAGCTATATTGGTATAGGTTATTTGTGTCCTGGCTTAGGCAAAGCAGTGAAGACTATGAGAAAGGGAGAAAAAGCACAAGTAGCTGTGAAGTCTTTCTGTAAGTTACTATTGGTCAAAACTCAAAACTATTGAACTTGAAATTTCAAGGACTAAATCCAACCAAAATCAAAGGGCAAAAAGGTAAATCGTGATGAGTTCAAGTTACTATGGCCAAAATTTTCTTCTACTGCCCTCAAAGTTTTATAATACTGAACAACAATTATTCTATTCTATTATTTTCTATTTCGTTCCGCGACTAAGCGGCACGTAATTGCCTTTATGTTACAATATGATTAGATGGGTTGAGCGACATTGGAGTCGGGCAAAGGATTCCACCAGATTCCAATTTAACAATCGAAATCGAGCTTGTTTCATGGAGAAGTGTAATCGACATAACAGGAGATTACAAAGTTATCAAGAAAATAATCAAATCGGGCCAAGGCTTTGATCGTCCTAACGAAGGGTCCAAGGTTCAAGGTGACCTTGATTTCTTTGTCACCCATTTGAAAGTCACCCTTATACTAATTCAGTTTCTTTCTCAAGATGTTTAATTTAATTGATTTTATTTATTTATTTATTTGAAGTTATATACACTGCCAAACTGGAGGATGGAACAGTTTTTGAGCACAAGGGAACTAATGAAGACCCTTTTCAATTTGTAACACTAGAAGGTAATTTTATGCTATTCTAAACAAAGTTTAGTGTATAAATTAGAATCCGAACTATAGATTGCTAACTTAAATGACATGAATTTCATCATCCATATTGACATTGAAGAAAACGTCAATGAGGGCTTGGACAGAGCTCTAATGAGTATGAAGAAAGGAGAACATGCTGAAGTTAAAGTTAGTGAAGAATATTTAAGTGGGAAGAACCTTCCAGAAAATTCTACTTCGCTCAAATATGACGTCGAATTGATAGACTTTGTCAAGGTTATTTCCTCATAATCTAGTTTTACCTAGCTAGACAAGGCGGTTTTAGAGGGGTTTTTTATGATACAGTTAATGTTGTTTCATGCAGGAGAAACCGTTTTGGAAAATGGATTCGAACGAGAAATTGGAAGCGTCTCAAAAGAAGAAGCTTGAAGGCAATATGTTTTTCAAGGCTGGAAAATTCTGGCTTGCATCTAAGAAATACCACAAGGCATGTTTTATGTAACTCAAACTAACCTATTAGTTCGAAATTGATTCGATTGAAATTTGATTAAGTTTGAATGTATGAATTTCAGGCAGCGAACTTTGTAGAGTTCGACCACTGTTTCACCAACGATGAAAAGTGCCTTGCCAATGGTTTGAAATCAGCATGTAATTTGAACAATGCTGCTTGCAAGCTCAAATTGGGTGACTACCTTGAAGCTTCAAAACTATGCACTAAGGTTTTTGTTTTCCTGATTAGCACTAACCAAATATAAATACATTAAACTCCGTTTAGCACATATGGGTTTGGTTGAATATCTCACATCATCTAGTATATCAATACTTAGATTGTATCCTGAAGAAATACTCGACTTAAATTCTCGTTTGTCGTAGAGTTCAGCCTAATATCTCTTAGTCTAATATCTAGCCACTTGATTCTCAATGGAGAATTCTGTGCTGAATAGAGGTTTCACAAAAACCGCACTAATATGAGAAAATTACCAATCAAAATGGTGATGCACGTCTCAAATAAGCATTTCGTGTCATAATTTGTTAACTATATTAAATATTTGCTTACAAGTTTGTATTAATGACAGGTATTAGAACATGATTCATCAAATGTTAAAGCTCTATTCAGAAGAGCAGAGGCGTACCTGAAACTTTCAGAACTTGAGAAAGCGGAAGCTGACCTTAACAGAGCTTTACTGATTGATCCAAATAACAGGTACATCATGTCTTTACACTAACACACTATTTCATGGCACTAAATTAGTTTCAAATCACATATGAAAATTTTTCTATGCTGTTTTTGAACTGGCAGAGACGTCAAACTCAAATACAAGGAGCTCAAGCATAATCAAAGAGAATATTCTAAACACCAAGCTCAACTTTTCAGCACCATGTTTGCAAAAATGGGTTAAAAAATTATTGCAGGCATGCCCATCAATTTTTCCTTCTCACTCATTGAAGATACAAGTATTCTTTGTATCTATTACTTTAAGCTAGCTTTCAAATTCAATCCTAGAGATTTTTTTAATCTAACTCTACATTTATGTTTTACTAGCAGAAAATCAAATCTTCCTATATTACCTATTAAATAGCCGAAATTTCAAAGATGAAACACTTCATTGAGTCAAACATCATCCAAACTTCGTCTAATACATCAATGCCTCCAGTAGAATAATACCCCATCACATCAAATGAAAGGATAAAACAAACCTAGAACAATTTGTTTTATTGTATAAACCGTAGACAAGTATATCATCTGAATGCTTCTACAATTTAACAGAAGAATAACATCTAAGTTCCAACGAAGCGATCATCATCTTTTTAAACTTTAGCAAGTATGAACTTTCTTTAAGTTTCAGAAGTACATTTAAATGAACTGTTTACTTTTTCACGCGTGTATTAAACGGGCTCTAGGAGAATCATCAGGCTTCTTAAGAACAATAACAGCAATAACAGTTATAATTCAAGATTTTTAGACTGGTTTTTCATTAAATCAGCATAACCAAAATTGACTAACCTGCCTCAAAGGCCTTTGTTATACTCAAATGAGGAAATTTATCCACTATTGAAATAACTTTGTTCACTGAAGTTTTTGGTTTTATATTTTTCGTAAGTAGATGCAAGTATGCTTATATTGTTTTTTTTATAAATAACAAACTTGGCAAAACAATAACTAGTCAACTTTGCCAAGGGAACTACTCAGAGAAAACAAATTTGACAAATAGTGAATTAACAGAAAGATACTAGATAATAGTAGCAAGATGCATCCGAACATACAGACTCAGGATCGAGGAGTGCCAATTACAGTAAGGTCCGATGTAAATAATTCATAATAGGAGATAACACATGACAACCCATAGCTGTACCCCGAAAAATTCAGGGATGTATATTCTTATGGTTCTAAATCACAAAAAAAGAGTCATGCTACTCCTAATTTCTCTACTTTTCTTATGGTCTACAGGATTGCATCCACCAAGTTCCGTTTATATTTACATATGCTGAAGAAAATGGGCTACAAAAAAAAGTTAGTGCTGACCTTTATCCTGATGCTGACATTAATATAACAAATTCCTGCAAAGCAATGGCCTCGCAGTAGTAAATAGCTGATGCTTCCATAAAATACTGATTTTCGAATAAGGTTCAAACAATAAATGAAAACGGAGTATATAATGAATGTCAAACAAAATTAGACAAGTAAATTACCCCTACTTACCCCAAATTAGAATTTCTATCTTAGGCTCGATGAGAATGCTTACATTATCTAAAACCCCAATCAGGAATTCAGCAACTTTTTCCTCCTACTTCTTTATTTCAATTCAAAAAAATACATGCAGTTGCTCCTTTTTAAAATTTGACATGACCTAGACCTAATACTATCTAAGTCCTTGTATGGAGACCAAGACCTACATACCTGGTACATATGGTATTTGAGTTCACTTTTGGGATGAAGAATGGCCTTCCCCTAACCTCCCCCCATTGCTCATGGCATCATGAGTCTTGATCCTTCGATAAAAGAGAACATATGCAGCCGCAGATTTCACATCATCCTCATTTATGAGTGATATGTGGCTGTCATCAAAGTTGTACCATTTGTTCTCATCCAGAAGCTGCATGATAGGAGAATAAGATGAAATGCCATGACACAGATTTTTCCTAAATTATTCAAGAATCAAAAGACGGATTGCTACAAGTATTACCCTAGAATGAGGAGGATAAAAAAAATATTTCTGATTTTGCACATGCACAATCAGAAACCCAGATAATAATAGGTTGAGTAACTTTTTACTTCTTTTAAACCCTCATACATAATCTTCCGAAAATAAAATGAAAAAGCTGAAATGATTTTAACAAATAACCAATGGAGCATATTGATATTCAGAATTATGCTTCTATTTTCAGCTATTTCACACTCACCTTGATATAAGCTGTGTAGTGTCCACTTCCCATGCCTCCATAATGATTAGTTAAAGCGTAGAGTTCATAGAGCTGAGGTCGGGTGCTGTTTTTGTTGGCTACATAACTTGTCAGATCCAAGTCATGTATTGGGAAGTTTACAAAAGTCTCCAGTTTGTGCTTCATAGACCTGCTATATGAGAACCTTTTCAAGTGGATAACTAACACTTCAGGAAGTCTCCATAAATCAAGTTTTTTACTTGCTTGCCGCCGCTCATTGCATTGTGGACAATGCCTGTGGAAGATAGAAAAGCAGTCTTTTACTCCAATACATGTACTCACAAAACGTGATCTATCAATGATGTTCATATATGATATATCTAATCAGCATAAGAATTTAAGATCAAGGGAAGCAAAAGAAACAATACAGAAAATGAGGCATTCAGTATATCAGATTTCCGACATAATGTAATATTATACCCAATTGAGAAAAACAAGAAAATGCTAAAACAAAAAAAGGACTCTGCATTCTAGAATTGACCAGGATTTTTACGAAAAATTTTTTTTTTTTTTGCCTCATTGGGCTTATTATAACAACAAAGAAAAATCCCCACCTCACCCCACCCGATTGTGGACTCAAACCAGTAACCTCTAGGATCACAAGTTCAGTCTCAACTCTCAACCATTAGGCTAAGACCTTTGCTACAAGAATTGACCAAGATTTGGATAATGTAATATTCATTAAGAGGAAGAACTGATATAATAAAGAAAAACGATACTAACCACATGTCTTCAGGCACCAAGGGTTCCTCGCGGAGAAAAGCTTCCAGACAAGTGTACAAGGATAGAGGTTCAGTACGAGCTTTCTTACTCACAGGACCATATTTGAATGCTTCAGGTATGTTTTCTAAGCAACAAATATCATACTTATCCAATAGCTCTTGGGACCAATCCAGATAAACTACTAATGCAGTTGTTGATGCAGACAGTTTAATGGCCTTCTCTTCTCCCACCGACATATCAATAACTGCATTATTTTCATCAACCAACTTAAGAGGTAGTTTTAATGCTGATACCTTGGCTCTACTACCATCAACAGTTGCAGATTTGGAAGCACGATTACTGTATGGTCCTTCAGAATTTTGATCATGGCATACACCTGATGCTACTGATGTATTGGAATTAGTTATGTCAGCATGTCTTGAACTCTCAGCTTTCAGAAAAGGGGAGAGCATTTTCTGGACTACCATATGTACATCACCCCTTGTGGTTAAATCATCATGTGATATCGATGATAAAAGAGGCGTTCCATAAGGTTTCCACCGTGATGCAGCTTGGGTGTGATTTGTTTCCCTGTCAGACAAAAATGAATAGAAATTATCACTCACTAAAGAGGTATTTTTGTGAAGGGGTTAGAAAAGGGAGAAAAGACATAGAAATAAAATATACCACTTGTAACTAAAGAAGGAACTAGTCATAATCAATAAACGAAAAGCCATGTAAAATGGTATATACCGTTCTTGGCGACGGTGAATCAACCTAAGCAGAATTGTTTTCTTCGACAACTTTGGAATCTTGTAGGCTGCAAGATGATCGTCATCTTTGATAGTCGATAAAGATATTAATGGGTCTTCCAAAAACCTTTGTAATATATGGTTCCGCACCTGTTAAAAAATGAACAATAGATTATCATCAGAAGTCAAGCCAGTTGAATATGTAACTGCTATTTAATTTGTACAAGGGTCATAATGAACTATGAACCTCAGCAAGCTTAAAATCTTCATCATTCTTCAATGAACACGAAATACTTAGTGCATGGATGAGGTCTCGATATCTTCCTTGCTTTGGGACAATGACCGTGCATGGAAATGGAAGGGCGCTCCCATCAAAAGTAAAAATTGTCACAGTAATAGATCGTGTGATAGTGGATTGGAGGGGCAAAGAAAGGTACATGAACGGATCAAATGTGACAGAAACTTTATTACACACTGGGCAAACCAAAGTCGACTTGTATTGTCCCTGAACAACAATCAAGAGTAAAATAAATGAAAATAAAGATAAGTTCAGCAATAGGGAGTAGGTAAACGTTGAAGTAGAGAACATTTTGGATATAAACATGGTAATGATGATGAAGAGAATTATCAATAAAAAACAAAAGACCATTTTTCAACACTATTGAAATCCAAATGATGACTAACTAGAGCCAAATGATAAAGATTCATTTCACCCCAGCCCCAGGGGGTGTTTACAAAACCATGTCAGGGTGGCGAATTACAGGCATGAAAAGTATGCTTAAATGTAAGGGACTGTTGAAAATATTTCTGATTTGAGTTAAAAAGATAACCCAGCAACTGCAGACCACAAGCTCAAACAACAGATCCTTTTTCCTATGATAAGAATACATTTTATTATGCAGAGAAAATGAACAAAAGATGGACCAAGGTCCAAAAGAAAATATTTCAGAACAAAAAATAAAGATCAAAGCAAAACTGCAACACAAACACTTACAATGAATGCCCTGTAATTACATCAAGTTACCCTTGAGACTCATTTGAATACACTTCAAGTAGAGGCCCATCAATTTGGCATCTCAAATAGATGGCAACTAACGGAAAGATTTTAATGCAATATATACATTCCATCAAGATTATTTCAGATACAACATGCAGAGGACCCGAGAAACGAGTGTGCTAAATTTGGGAGCATAACACATGTACTAGTCAGGAAATACAGCCTTGTTATACCTCTGGGTTAAATCCAAGTATTGTCCTTAAAAAACAAAATCCAATTTGAAGAGGCACCTGAAAAACTACGTTTACATAAAACTGACAGTTCCTAGAAAAGTCCACAAACCTAATGCTGTATCGCATCTATAATCTATAAGAAACAAAAATTTTACATCTATCTGATACACGGGCATGTACACAAATGACACAACACAACATTCAGAAATAGAAATATCTCCAGAAGAAAATTCTCTTTTAAAAGCTACTAAAGCAGCTCCATTACAAAAGCTAACCAAGTTGTTAATTGGACCAAATACAATTTAATAACTTTTAATTGCATTTGTACTAAAATCGACTTCTTAAACAAATTCTTTAGAGACGAATAGGATTCTATCAACCAAATGCAAGAAATTAGAAGATAGCACGTCCTTGAAGATTTAAGCAGGTCTTTAGATTTAAAAAGTCTTGAAATTTCAATCCAACCTATCAATCCGCAATTTCTGACATCAAATGCTCCATCACCAAGTCAAACCCATTTTAAGTCATATCCTTTTCCAAAACTTTTGATTTATAAATCCCAGTGGCACATATAAATATGTCCCAAACTAAATAGTAACTACTAATAGTGGGAAGAATGATGGTTCTGTCACTTTGTCTCAAAACTATTTACACAAAAAATAGGATAAAAAGGCATGGTCAAAAAGCTACAATGACAAGGAGGGATTGTTCAAACGTACATTACATGATGACTGATTGGTTTAAACGTGCTGTATGCACAATGCATTAGAACATCTTTCAAAATAAAGTACAGAAGTCAATACTCACTTGGCACACATCAACAATTATGGAATCGTTACGAGCAATGTGATTTGCCCAGTACTCATCAGCAACTTCTTCATCAGGTCGATTATCAGCATCTCTAGACTTTATGTAAGGCTTGTGTTTCACACGATTCAAGTCTTCATGGAGACCATCTAGCAGAAATGCTAGAAGTTCCTGAAATAACAATGATTATAAAAAAATTAAACTAGGTGTACAAAAAATGCAAATCAAATCATTCATTACTTCAGAGAACCTGAGAATCATGCTGATTGTAGCCACTAAATTGAGGAGCAAAACGAGCCAGCTTTGTTTTAAATTGGCGAGGAGAAACTGGTGTCCGTCCTGGTGCCCATAGCCTTCTTAGTAACTCACCAAATGCTATTGCTAGCTCACCCTACAGTAGGACCAGTTTAAATTGATGGAAATCAATACTATTGTAAAAAATCATGTTTACCTATAAAAGCACCAAAAGTTTAGCTGTTAATAATAAGAAATATCAATTAGATATTAGAATACGTTAACAAGCCATGACTAGAACAGGAAAAATACATAAAGGCCTTCACACCTCAAATCTTAGATCAAATAGATTACTTAAAAGGGCTATTCCGATATTGGAGTTCAGTTGTAAGTAACTAATGTCAAGGCATATGATTCAGCCCATAATAAATCAGTAAAAGGTTTGTGTGAAATGTAACTATAAAATAAGAAAAGACATGAAGTGCTCCAGGGAACCACTTGCCTAGACTTTTAAGCTATGGTTTTTTATGAAATGAAAATGGAAATAAAATAAATAGTGTAATAGCTACTTTGTACAAGTTAATAAAGAAAATTGATTTTCAATATTGGTCCACTGGAAAAAGAGCATCAGTGCAGTAACTTCTTTGATGGAAGCCAAGACTAGAACTTCACAGTGCATGTGAAATAGCTAATATATTCCTTATTCCAATTCATGAGATACAATGAGGGAAATAATCTAGAAATTTTGCTTAAAGTTAACAAACTCAACTGCAGAAATAATCAATTTAAGCCTTGACTATGACTTCTATCTACTAAGATATGCTCAATACCATTATATAAAGCTTTGATCAAATGAAAGAAATAGGAAACATCCACTCAAATTTTTAGCCTCCTTCTCAAAAGTTATAAAACAAAATCGATGATGATGTTAATCATATAAAGAATAATTTATGAAACAATTTCTGCTGGCCATTTTACAAGTGAACCACGTAATGCAGAAAGTGTAAACCAAACCTAAGGTTCTCATCTCAACATATGAAAATTATAGCAAAATAAATACTTACAAATTATAACTAGACTTCAAATGTAACTGAAACTTACCACCATTCCTAATGGGTTTTGCAAATTTATCTCTTGATGGTAATCCTCCCGGAAATATTTAGCAAACTCAGGAGTATGGACGAGACATTGTATTGCACTGTTCATAAAGCATGTGTTTCCTAGGTTCTGCAACCCAGTAAGGCCACTAGAAGAACCCCTTGTGCTGACACCAGTAGTCCCATATGTGTTATCCAACTCAGCTCCTAGAGATGTTAAGGTTTGACCTTGTGATAGCTCAGCACTGCAACTTTTAGAAGTACCTTTGCTTGCAGATAAACCTCCAGCAATCGATAAGCTTGACTTAGAGGGTTCTAAAAGGACAGAATTATCTTCCTTCTGAGCAGATCCATTCGAACTCAAATAATCACTCAATGCAGTAGCGTTGACATTGTCAATGACCTCCACCAGAATCTGTACATATCATTGTAGATCAAAAGAAAAAAAATAATGATAAAGTGAGGAAAGTGTTCAGGTGAGAACAGTTCTAAAGTAGAGATCTGGAGATGTGTGACAAATTCTATTTTATTACTGTCCCAACTACCACCAAAATAAATAGGTATGTCCACTATGACTTTGTTGTAGTTTTCTTCAAGCATTTAATGACGCCACAGGGATCAGGCACAGGGAACACAACTTTTGTTAATTGAAAATAAAATGCATGCTAAAGCAACATCAGGGGCTCTTTCAGCATATACTACTTTTACAGTCAATAATGTAGGTTACATTTGGACATTCATACATAAGCAACTGTGCTGCTACAAAAGAAAGAACAAATTGCTCAGTATGAAAGAGACTTACATCCTGATCCATCTGTATGTTGGCATCATCCAGTGTTCTATCCATGTCATTCATCAAAGCATGCTTTTGGTGGCCATAATAATCCCAAATGTAAACCTACCAGCGATTAGAAAATATTTTAGATGCTTATTTAATGAGGAAACTTTCAACAATAAATCTAAAAAATGTAAAGTTTCAAAATTAATCTAGAATGAATATTAAGCGTTTACTTGGTCTGAGTTGAGATCAAAAATCTCACAAGCTCTTTTGTGAAGCTCTCCAGTTGTTTCCTGTCAAAATAATCAATGTTTAGAGAAATAAATAGTAGATGCAGTGTACACTTGTTGGATTATACGGAAATTAAAACAGATTAACAACTCAAAACCTTTTATCACTAAACTTGAAACAGTTTGCAGCATTCAGGATACGGCCAAGCTAATTTTTCAAAAATAAAAAATGTGCAATGCAAATGCTAAACCTGAGATCATCCAAATAAAAAGAAACAAAGAAAAAAGTTTCGATCTTTCGTATGGGAATTATTTGAATAAATTATTTTTGATAAATGTTTGAAGCAGCTTGTCTCATCAGGGGAAATTACTTGACAAAAACAATGTACTAGTACATAGAATCACTTTCCAGAAATGTGATTTTTCAGCCAAAGTGTCAGGTAATTCCAGAAATTAAAGATTATTGTACATGGTTGAAAATCCTATGGATGTTCAACAATTAATCTCAGTATAATATAAATGTTATCACACTTGCACCATAAAATGCTGAAAGTAATTATTTTTTGGTGCTACACGAAGGTTCATTACAATAAAACCCATGAGGTTTGAGTCTAAGAAAATCTTGCATTCTTATTATTTTAAAAGGAGAGCCTTTTTCTCCAAGATTAAAGTAGGCACAAAAGTTTAGTACTTTAGCTGCTACTGTTGGCATTACTTGTTTTTGAAAAATATCCTATTAAGACTAGTTAATAGTGTAAACTGAAGTGTTGCGCCTTCTCAAAGCTTAAGAATTTTGCTCATTTTGAATAACAAGGGTTACAAGTTTATATTTTGGGGTACAAAGCCTTAGGATTGTTTGTAATACTAATGAGTAATTTAGCCACTTCAAATTTAATGTCTCACGAGAAAGAGTTTTATCAGAGGAATAAATGCTAGTTTTTAAACAGTAGGGATTTGCGTGTTTCTTCACCCAAAACTCAAAGAGAGTATTTGTAATAAACAATAAAAAGTAACAAAATTTAAATTGCAAATACGAGAACCCTTAAAGATTATACCTTCTTACTTATTCTTATGGTAGAGCGGTCACCCTTAGGCATGACAAGCAATTGAAGACGTAAAGGATAAACCTCCACTGCTAAATCTGTCTGAGAAAGCCCAGAACTGATTAGTTTCCGTGCCAATGCCGGACCACCTCCATACCTATACAGCCAACAATGTTAGTTCATTAGAAATTACTGCTATTAAGTCTGTCTTTCAACCATATTCAGAAAAATTGATGCCTCAGCTTTAGTTTTTCATCCGAGTTTAAATGGGACATATCGAGATATTTATTTTATGGGGAAGAACGAACAGAAAGTAGACACTTGACATCATCCAGAAAATAGTGTATCAAAATAACAGAAAATATTAATGAACTAAATATAAATAAATGAAAAACTGCATTCTTTATTGTGTTATGGATTCACTGGTATAAAATTTTAATAAGATAAACAAAAGGATAGGACACCATCTACGACCAAAGATAAGTTATGAAACTGACCACGAGTACAACAGATTCCAAACTTCTTGTGGAAGCAGTACATAATCACGACCTTCTAAAAGACTATCATGTATCTCAATGCCCACAAGAGAGTCCTCAGATGTTGTGTCATATGTTAAATCAGAATTATCAATACTTGCTGGTCTTTTTGAAGAACCAGATGAATCACTATTGTCTAACAAAGAGAACCCATCGTTTGCATTATTTGGCTGGTCATGGTTCACATATTCAATCCAATTTTGCCACCAGCTGTCACGAACAAAATGGAGAAATTTGAGAACGTTACTAAAGTCTGAGAAATAAAAGAAAATGCCAAACATGTATGTGATACGACATCTCAATTTGGTAACAAGAAGACATCAACCACCAAACCAAATAGCTAAGAAGGAACTCCTATTTAAAAATAAATAAGCAAGATGCCAAACAGATGCAGAAAGTTATGGAATTACAAATGTTAGTTTCGTATTTCTAATCACCAAACTTTCAATAAGAGAATGTAATAAATGTATGTGTCCTCTCTCTCCTTAAATGAAATACAGAGCAGTCTATCAGTGTGAAAAAATATCAAATTTTAACAAAAAGCAATAGCCAGAGCCCAGAGTACGTGAAATAACCACTCAATCTCAACAGGGAGCTTACTCCATTGATGTCTAACACTTCCACTCAGAAAAACACGAACACGTAATGCTAGAATCGGGAAAGCTGTAACTATAGAAATGCAAATTGCTAGAAACTACATAATTAATCAACATTATTCATCAAATTCATGAAATTAGGGATACTAAACTAGATACAAGCGCATCCATAGTGAGACTAACAACAAAATGACTTAATAAGAAGCTCCACAAAGCAAAGGAACAAGGCAGAAAGAACTACAAACCGCTGAGTAATTAAATAAAAACTGTCGCCTTCTTTGCTATTAGCTTCGGCTGAAATCGCAATGTCTCTGATCAAAACTCTCTCTTCCTCCGGTGACATCTCCCGGATGCCACTGCTACTACACATCGAAACTTCTGTCATCTTTGACGGTATCAATTTTCGCCGGATCTAAAACTAAACAACACCGGGAAACATTCCAAAATACAAATTCTCAGCTGGAATTTGTTTTCTCGACAGCCAATCAGAGACTTGACTGGTGAGAAAAATCAGAGAAGAGAAGGGACGAGACGGGCCGTGGGCCGTGTTGGAGTTTTGTTAGCCCCAAACTTCTTACAATTTCAGCACAAAATGCCCCCTAATATCACAAAAGCAACAATAATTTAATTTTCCATAAAAAAAGAAAGAATTTTATTTAATTTATTTTTATTTTTCAAGATTTTTACTATCTCACATGTGTAAAGTTGAAAAAATTTCAGTTTACGTGAAAAACGTCTTAACTTAGTTGGTTAAGATATGAAGTTGTGATCCTAAATATCACAGGTTCACACTACGTTCGAATGGGATATGATGAGATTTTTCTTTGTCAATATTATATAATCAATGAAACAATTTTTTTAAAAAAATGAATTTCAGTTTACGTGTTCGATGTTTCACAATTCTCTCATTTACACGATATCTATTTGCATATAATTTCACCACATTTTTTTGAAGGTACAAGTGGCGGATTAGCAAATACCAACTTTAAAAGATAGTTTTAGTGCATTTTAACGCCTTATCCCTTATATAAACCGCAAAATCACAAAATTTTGAATATTATAAACCATGCAACAAAATCTTAATAATTCAAAAAGACAAAGCAAAAATAAAAAAATTTTCCAATGGATTTTGTGTCAAGTTTCCACAAAAAATTCTGTGTGAAATAAGGGAGCTGCAAATTCAACACTAATATGGAACTAACATTTCTTCTGAAATGAGGACCACAGACAACCAGAGAAAAGGCAAGCCAATTAAATATTTTGCAATCAATTTAAAACAGATCAAACAATAATGATTGGCTATTAATTAGTATGTAAGAAGAGAGCAGAAAGGATTCACATTTACTTCTAATTAACGAAATTCATTATCACAGACAACCCACAATGAAATTATAGCAATCAGATAATATAAGAATTTCAACAAAAACTTAGAATGCGAATTTGTTCTGAAAAGATAAAAAAAATGAACTGTATTCATTTATTGCCCAATGTCAAATTTTTTACAGTAGAATAATCATCCGAAAATTCATAACTTTTTGGGAAAAAGCGCAGGTTCCGAAAACACATAGAATTTTAGAAAAATGACAGGTTCGTTAGTAAAAAAAAACATGACTTTCAGAATCTGTTCTAGCTAGCGGACTTTAACACAAACCAATTAAATTTATGTTAATGTATACTCACTCCAACTATCGAATCCGACCCAAAACATGAATTCTCCACACAAATGACATTACTCACAACAAAAAAAATTGAACAGGAATTTGAAAATAAAGCGTACTTGATACTCTTCCATATCTTTTTCTCATATTTTTCCAATCTTGCAAATTTTCTAAAGCGCAAAAGCAACCTTTATCAGAATCATGCTGCAGGCAAAGCAAAGAGCTACTCAAGTCTGTAAATTGTTACTAATCTCTTCCAACTGAAATTGGGAGCTAAAATATTCATATTCTCAAGATAATTGAAAAATAAGAAAGATGAGAATGTTTCAAACACTAGCAGCTTCATGCTCAATTCAGTTCCTTCGTCTAAGTATCACCATTTAATTTTTTTTTTTATCAAAATCTAATAGAATTTTTTATTTATAATCATACGCACGACGTTTCAGTTCATTTTTCAGCTGGAATTTGTTTTCTCGACAGCCAAACAGAGAAAGTTAACTAACTGGTGAGAAAAAATCAGAAAAGAGAAGGGACGAGTTGGGCCGTGGGCCTTGATTGAGTTTTTTAGGCCCAAATGTGATACTGCTTTAGCCCGAAATGCCCCAAAAACCAAAGAAGCCAACTATATTTTTCGTTTTGGAGGAATTCAATTTATTTCATTTTATTTTACAATTTTTTTTACAATCTCACAAGTGTAAAGATGAATGAATTTCAGTTTACGAGATTGATGTCTCAGAATTTTCTTTCACTTGTATAATGTTTTAAAAGAGAGAAACTAAAAATCTTAATATCTGAATATCTTATTGTTGCGTAAAAGATTCTACATATGTAATACTACAAAATAAACTCATAAAATGCACCAACTGTGCTCATAATGAAAACCAAGATTACCACAATTTGACACGTCACGCCTTTGTACACATCTTCGACACGGGATCAGTGACAGGATTTCAAAGAATTTCGGGTATCAAATTCAAACCCGAAGTTCTTCTTCCTAATTTCATACACTGCAAGAAGTCGTAGATTTTGCGGTCATTTCCAACAACTCCGGGCTTTTTTCATTAGTGTAGTTGAGTTTGTTGTCATTGGTGGCCGTTTCAGCATCACATTCTTCATCATCATAATCCTTAGTCTCGTCCAATGGTTTATAAACATAAAACCAAGCACTAATCAGATAGTAAACTAAATTAACAACTTGGATTACTGTTACCAGATAATAATAGTAATCCAACTTTCCTCTGTTAAGATTCCGATCCGGCAACCAGTTATTTGCCGGGCCTGTATATTTATATACTAACGAAACCAAAGCCGTCCCCAAATAATTTCCAATAGCAAGCGTAAGAACAAACAGTGCTTGCGCCGTACTTCTCATACTCTCCGGCGATTGATCGTACATAAACTCCATATGCCCGACCGACGAAAACACTTCCGCGATTCCATGCACGAAATATTGCGGAACTAACCAGAAAACCGAGATTGGAATGGTTGCGGTCGGACTATCCAACAAGTTATGGTCCGCCGCAACTTTTTTACGTTTGGTTTCGACGAGAGCCGAAACGATTGTGGCGATTATGTTAATGAAAAATCCGATCCCCATTCGCTGAAGGCAAGTGATTCCGGCAGGGTTTCCGGTGAATCGACGGGCGGCTGGGACGAAAAGGCGCTCATATACAGCTAGCCCTAGAATGACAGTTAGAATGCTGAAGATTGATAAGGTAGCTGGAGGGATTTCAAAGGAGTGGGTCAAATGACGATTCATTGAGCGAGCTTGCATGATTACAAAACTATGGATGTGAGAAGATGCAGTTACGGCTAAAATTCCGGATGCCCAGATAGGTAACATTCTTGTTATTGATTTGAGTTCTTCAACTCGGTGGACTGTGCTTAGCCTCCATAGATTTGGATTCTTTAACTTTTTTTGTTCTTCTTCTTCTGTTACAATTGCAGCTTTATCAAACCACCTGCATCCATTAAAAAAACAATGTAATAAGTATATACTCTATCAATTGCAGTTTATTTGACATTTTAAGCCATAAATTTCTTCCGATATCAATAGTCGTTTTTAATGGGTTTTTCTCATCTATGACTGAAATCTTGGCCTAGTGGTTAAGATTGAAGCCGTGAACTTCAGCGTTTCCAGGTTCGAGTCACATTTAAAGCGGGTTGGAGATTCTTCTTTCCATTTAATGTAAACCCAAAAGCCTTGCAAATTTTTTCCACCTATTTTTCATTTTCCATTTCTACCCATAATAATAACAACAACAAATAATAATAATAATTAATTTCCAATATAATCATATAACCCATATTAATGAATTAAGGTTTGGGATAGATATAAAATGTTAATTTAGTATTTTCAATCTCTATTTATTCAAATTCTTGGGAAAACTCTATTGTCAAATATATTGGGATAAAGGGAGTAAATACTTGCAATTGTGAGAATAAAAACTTTAAAGAGCAAAACAAACGTACTTGAATTGATCAGAGTGTAAAAGCAACCCATTAACAGAAATAGAAGCATCAAGCTCTTTATTCCGATACAGAAGGGAAGAATCATGAGGCACCTCTAGTTTTCTCTTTTTGAAAGCAGCAACTGTGACCTGAGCTAATCTGATCAAAGGGCTCCCTCCTGGTTTGACTTTCATATAAAGTGGAGATCCAATCACAAAAGCTATGATTGATACAGCCCAAGCTATAGTTGGAATTCCAAGTCCCCATCCCCAACCAACATTGTCTTGAATATAAACAATGACGGTTAAAGCAAGTAAGCTTGCCAAACCCATTCCGAAATAGTACCAATTGAAAAAATTCCAGCTTCTAGCATCCACGCTCGATTTACTCATGTCGATTTGATCTGCCGCAAATGGAACCAAGCATGGCCTAAGGCCACCGGTTCCTATGGATGTCAAAAGTAGAGAAACGTAAAGTGCCCACAATTGCGAATGAGAAGCTTCTTGGCAGTTTTGTTGAGACGGGCATGGTGGTGGTCGGAGAGATGGAAACACCGCTGACATTGTAAAGCTAATCATCCCCTGTTACGTGTTATTAATAACTATATGATCATTGACAATAAATTGGTATTTTAACATGATATTGAAATAGGTTTAGTATCATGATATAAAGAACCTAACATAAGGGGTTAACTTGAATATTATAACTAGAACAATTTTGAAAATATTTTTCTATACTTTCTGACTGCTTTTTCCAAGAGGAGCAAAGAACCAATAAAACCGAACCGAACCGGAGAACCGGACCGGACCGGACCGGACCGAACCGAACCGAACCGAACCGAACTAATTTGGTTCGATTTTTGGTCCATATATGTGAATAATTTGGTTTTCGGTTCGGTTCTCGGTTTTTGGGAAAAAATCAAATAAACCAAGAACCGAACCGAAAATTGAAATATAAATTTTAATTAATTTTAAATTAATTTAATAATTATTTTCACATTCAATTTTCATTTAATACTTGAAAATTAAGGTTTCTTTTTCAAATCAACAATAAATTACATGTGTTAAAAATTATTTATATTGATTTTT
>CATIWQ010138677.1:0-20585 GCA_949673415.1 Euphorbia schlechtendalii | reverse complement strand
AAACAACAGTCCAATTTAAACAAATTGAATGAGTATCCATAGTAATCTAAAGCATTCAACCCCACATTTACTATCTCCATGTGACAATATCCAATTATTCTATGAAAACAAACAAAACACATTTGAAGTTAGAAAATAGGTCATGTAATGTAAAGCAAACCTCGTAGGTCATGTTATCCAGATCAATATCATCTTGCCAAATAACCTGCAGAAATTGCAGAAGCAAGCCGAAGGTTTAAAAAGCTTTTCTATATAAAATTTCAGCAGGAAAAAGCATTTTATATGCAAGAACGTAGGCGCAAAAGAGCTTCACCTGATAGCTATCACTGGTCGTGATATTTGGAATGCCTACATAATGTGAACAAAAGTCTAAGATTGTAGCTATAGATGGAAAATATGAACTGGTGAACCATAAATTGAATCCCATATAAGAAAGTCTAGGCCTTTTTCCTTCACACGAATAAGACTTAAACAAGACCCTTCAAGAGGTCAACAATTTATTACTACGAAACTGAGAAATGTAAGCTCTTAAGAACAAATAAAGATAGTATTTGAAATTGAATAAATCAGGTTATCCAAATTAGTAGTAGTAGAAAGAAAATATATATTACTCACATTCCTCTGTCGAGGTATGTAAAACACTTGCATCTTCTTCAAACAGTGTATCTGCAGTGGTTGTCTCTTCCACATTCACAACAGAAAGGTATTCCCATATCCCCCTGCCAACATCCATACTTGGTAAATGATTATTTACCTCGTATGGAGCATAAAAGTAAGTACTTTCTGGACCAGAAAATCCATATTTATATGCATACATGTTCGTATACCAATATGGATTTTCCTGGACAGAGAGCAAAGAAATAAATCTTAACATGATAATTTGTTTGTAGAGAAAAACAGTGCAGGATGCTAGGTACAATTATAAAAACACCTGAGCATGTAAAGGAACTCTAGATGCATTCATTCATTGTGCAGTAATGCAAAGACAAGATAAAAAGAAAGCCGCCAGAGCATGCAAGACAATTGGAGCCTTCATACTACTTCTACAGTAGCAAAATCATATCAATTTCTTAAGAAAATTTAGTAATGCCGTATGTCTATGTAGTGGCTGATGACAGAACTCCATAAACATGGAAAAATCTATCTATTTATATAGTTGAAAACCTTTAAATCAGCATATTCTTCATTTTTTCCAGAAACACAGCATATATTAGACAATAATTATGAATCGCATAGGCATTGAGGTTTATTATCCTAATTTATGCCATAGTCCACTCATTTGGTGACTAGAGACGCTAATGGAACAATTCATATGTCACGTCTACAATGTGGATCCAACCATAATTTATCAAATCATAAAAAAAGCATGAACACCTAATAGGACGTCTTTGATACCCAGACACATTATTTTCAGGGTAATCTGGAATCAAACACGAGTAAGGAAGTTTTCAATACCTGAATCAGGTCATGAACTGGTCCAGGTTCATCATATTGCAGAGGTACATGTGCTAATCCATCAAATAAGTTCATATAGCTTTCAGTTTCAGTATAAGGAAAGCCAGCGTTCATGTAATGCGCTTCCATTTGTCTATTTCCATTCATTGTCAAAATTCACCACTAATTTCGTTCAGAATTTAATATTCCTACGAGATCCAAAAAATAATTACCTAAGCAACAACATAAAAATCCTCCTTCAAATTATCAATCAGCATACAGCTATTTCTTGGATATATCTTCACAAATTGCTAATGATCTACTCGCCTTAGACGTATCAGAACAAGCTACATTTCAATCTCATAAAAACAGATCCTTCACCAAAAATTTTACTGAATTAATAAAGGACAAAGTAATTAAGTTCAGGCCAAAAGATGCGATTAAAGGCATAAAATTAACACGGCAATGAAAGCAAAAATATCTAACAGCCTAAAATCCTACTATCTCAAAAGTTAAAGCCACTTCGACTCTATCTCAAATCAATCCAATCCAAGCATTTATAAATTTACAGATCACAAGGTTGCTTTGAAACTATGGCTTGGGATATGGCCTGTGGGAATGGTCCAACTTCCCAACATTCAAGTTACTTCTAAGATAAATTCAAACAAGGTGGTCCACTTCTAGAAGATAAGATGAGAGTCATTTTTGCTTTACGAAGTAACCAAAATAAGACCCGGTGCACATTGAATAAGACACTACAGCCAAAGAGCAAGCTGGGATAGACAGATAAAGCTTGATAGACGGATAAAAATAAAATAAGATTGATAGACAGATAAAGCTTAATTCAGGAATTTAGGTTATTGTATCTGATTTGGCTATAATAACCTTGATAGACAGATAAAGCATTATTTGGCACCAAAAGAGAAATAGAGCAAATTGATTCCAAATTGAAAGGAACAAGAGGAATTGGGGAAATACCTGAAAATTCAAGCTAAATGGATTCTTAAATCCTCTTTTAGGCATGTGACAGCGCAAGGGTGTTTGCTCACCTTCAAACCTAAACTATTGGACTCTTCATCTTCATACTCTTCTTCTTCTTCCCCATTTTCGTTGAATTCTTGTTCGCTAATTCAAAGCTTCAGCTGCTGGTCATTTGAAAAAGAGAAGCTGGATTTCTTATCTCGTACAATCTGAAATTGGCTTCCTCTTCTAATTCTGCAGCAGCTTTTGAAAGAACAACTGCTAAAAGTAGAACTATTTGATGAACTTAATTAGAAGAGATTTAGGATTTTGTTCTCAAAATTTAAGAAATAAGGGAGATGAGAGAAGAGAGAACTGTAGTTTATATTTTGTTAATTAATTTTTTATTTTTTATTTTTAATAAAAACTTTCTATCCAAAATACTTAGTGGGAGATTTCCCGCCCTTCATTTATTCACCTTTCACATTGTTTTTCGCAACTTTTACATTAAAAGTGTTGCCATAAAAGTGTATTTGATCAATAAAAATATCTATTGCAACACTATTGCAATACTTTTTAAAATTTGTTTCCAAAAATCATTTTTTCCTTCAAAAATCGCAACACTTCGATGCAACAACGGCCATTCTGGTTGCGACAGGCCATCTATGATGTGGTGTGTGTTGCTCTGTAGTGAATAATTGAATATCTGAATATCTAGAACCGAATTTGTTAAATTAGTCTAGTGTACGTAATATCTTTGTTGATTTTACATGTTTTCTTTGCTTTACTTATTCGTAGGGATAATCTATACTGATTTCTTCAACTTTAATCTACATACATTCATCCACATTATATCCCATCCTACCCAACTAAAATAAAATCATTTATTTTATTTTCTTTTGTTCCGTTTCTCTTGTTGATCTTTAGAGCTGGTTCCTTTCCTATGGGTTCGATATCTTTTAAAACTACATCGCAACTGTATACTTGCAGTTATTATCATTTTTCTATTTGATAAGTTGTATTGACAACACCTGTACTTTAAAGCAAAAAATTTGCGAACAAGTTATTAAACTTATCAGTAGAAAAGTGGCAAACAAGTTTTGGGCGCCGTTGCCGGGGAAGGCAAGTGCGTTCTAGTGATTTAATTTGCTGGAGAGTACGGTGCATTTTCTAATTATATCTATTTGATTTCTTTCCTATACTATACAATTTTATAAACTCATCTCAAATGTGAAAATTTTATGAAATAATCATCTTCGAGGTGATACATCATATTTCATCTTAATTCTTGATAAATAGAAGATTTTCTTCTATTTTTCCTATTTACGTTCACGACTTCCATTCACGCTCATGAATTTCCTTATTAAACCATTATGTTTCTTGTTTTACTTAGTCACGATCGCAACTTGTGATCACGATCGTGAATTATGGGAAAACTGCAATAGTTTGGCAGTTTTTCGATTGTTTTTCTGAAATCCATATATGTGAGTGCGAATTCTCATAATCCTTCACTTTAGAAATCTGAAAATCCTTTTCCTTCAGACAAAATATTCATTCCAAACCTTGAAAATCTTTCAATCCTTTTCTTTTTCAAAATGGTACCCCCTAACAAATCTAATCTCATTCCTCCTTCAAATCTGCAAGAGTGGTATGAAGCACCATTTCCAATTTACTCTCGAGAGGAAGGTGATCATTTCAAAACCATCAGAGATGTCGAATTCACGTGTTCCTATGTGATCCATAGCAATAGTTTTGTTCATTTAGGAATCTATGATAGGGTAATGTATTACCTTAGGATTCTAAATTTCATTCTCTATTCCACCATGAATATTGAGAACAGTGAGGATAATTGTAAGGAGATGCTGATATCATTAGTGTGGATGAAGGATAAGATGGATTGTTTAGAATATCATCACCAAGGGAAGAAGCATAAGTTTTTGAGGAAAGCATTGAAGAAGAATTTGGGCTTCCCTAAAGATTGTTACTACAAAATTCTTCCTGGGTGGGATCCATTACCAACTTGGAATCGCCTTACTGGTCAATCCTAATACAAACAAGAATTTACCTATAACCGGTGAATCCATGATCCTTGTTTGCTCTCTTTACACGTCTATGTAAGTAGTGAGCTGTTTGGCAGGACTAGTTCTGACTCTGTCATTCCTGAATAATTGTTTATCTTGGAAGCAGTTTGGAATGGCATACCTATGGATGTATCAGGGATTATGATAGAGACTCTTATGTCTGCCGCAATTGACCTTGGTAGGATAGCGTACGGTTGTCGAACTATGGAAAATTTGTTAGGATAAGTTGGGAGAATTCTCTGTGTTGCGGAATTCTTTACTGACGAAGATGAAATTCCAGAACTAACTACGGAAGTTTTCTTCGATTATGGATTTCTAACTATGTGTATTGGAGAAAATGGGATAACCTATGATTGGAGATCATGAGATGAGCGAGTAGAAACTGATAAACAGCGAGAAAGAGAAATAGCTAGGGAAGAAGGGTATAGTTCAACCAATCTTAGGAGGAAGTTGAATGACTTAATGGAAGAATATGTCTCTATTCATCGCAAGATTAATAACATCCACAATCTGGTGTATGATGTTGAAAGAGATCTACGGGAGTCACGTTATAAGATTGATAAAATGATTGAATCGCTAACTTCTGAATAGATCATTTTCTTTCATTTAGTTTTAGAACCTTGTATAGTCTTTCTTTTCGTATGTTTGTTTGGTGTTTGTTTGATTTTGTATTTCATTGTTTGCTTGTAATGTTTGTTAAATATGATTGAAAATTTGAACAACAAGATGTTGATGTTCAATTGCTATCTTCACCATGATTATTCAAGGTATAATAGTAAATATTCACTTTTGTATTTAACAATGTTTGTTTGTATTTCTAAGTTTTTAGGTACAAGTCTAAAAATTAAAGAAATTTGAAGAACTAAAGAAGATCGTGACACAATTCGCGCTCGTGATTATTGGATATCAAAACTTTCTGTTTCTATTGTGAGGAAAATCATGATCGCGACTGGCCTTCGCGATCGAGACACATGCAAATTATAACCATTACAGATCACGATCTGACATGTGACAGATGGCTAAAACCACCATTAACGGCTAGGTTTGAGCTTAAACAGCTATATTGTTAATTATAACCAATTACAGACCTCTTAAACCTCTATAAATAGGTTTTAAGTTGAACCTTAGCCACCACAACCTTCAAAAAAGCTTTCAATTCTCTGAAAATTTTTCATCTTCAATCTTCAACATTCAACCTTTTCTTCTTAACCTTTACACTTCAAAAAAATCAAGATGCCTTTGAAGAAATCAACAAATAGAAGAGAAAGCCAAACATACCAAGAGGAGTATGATTGTCCTTTCCCTTTAAGGACAAGAGAAGAAGGTAAATGCTTTCAAAAGCTTAACAAATTGGATACCACCGGGATGATATTCCTAGATTTGGTCATCTTGGAAATATTAAATCTCCATAGAGAGTTGGAGGTTTATAGTTTGGATCTTTGACTCACAAAGTTTATGGATTTGCATTTTCCACAAAATCGAGATTGGATTCTCGAATGTCTAGTAACATTCGACTATGAAGATTCAAGGAAGAGGGAGATTCAATTTCTTAATCAAGGATGATATTACACCGTCACAAGAGAGATGATGGATGAATGGTTCAAATTCAAGATTGTTAATTCATCGAGCATGACAGATTCTTTTCAACCAAATTGAGTTTGGGCTAAATTATCATGTAAGAGAGTCTTCAATCCTAAGAATTCTCCTAATAAACTTATTGAGGATGAGTGCATTCTTCTTCTCCACAAATACCTTTCCACTTTAGTATTTTGTTGAGTAGAGAACACCAAAGTCCAAAAGAAAGATTTGTGTGTTCTTTCTTATGCTTTGATGAAACAAAAAGAGGAATTTGTGGATATCATATGGGATATGATGAAGAAGAATTCTACAAGCATGAGGGACAAGATTGTAGCAGCCGAAATTATCACCATTATTATCTTGGGTGCAAGAGATGAACTCCTTAGAGGTGAACTCCCCTATCTCCAACAACCAGGTGAGTATTTTCGCTATATGAATGGGACTTATTTAAAGAATACTAGACTTCTTCAAGAGAATGATGGTATATATTCTTTCTACTCCTACGCCAACCGCACCAAGAAGCTAAACTTGGCTCATGAAGATTCTTCCATCGGACCATCTAATCCAATCATTAGCCGTCGACATGGAAAAGCTCCAATGCTTGAAGTAGAAGAAGATGAAGAAGAAGAAGACAAAGCCCCGGAAGATTGGAAGGTGATCATGCAACAAAAATTAGACAATTGCCAAGCGGAACTTAGAGTTATAAGAAGAGACATGAAGATTCTTAAGAATAGTAATAAATCGATGCTTCGAAAATTAATATCCTTCTTTTGAAAACAAAATTGTCAATTCACTCCTAGTCCCCCAGATTCTCCTTCACAATAAAACGGGTTTTCTCTTTTCTTTGCTTTTCTTTTTCATATTTTTAGACAAGTTTTTAATTTTGATTTTTATTAGATGTCTCAGAATGAGGACATTGTGTTCTTTAGTGTGGGGGGGCATTTGTAAAAATCCCGAAAAATTGAATAAAATTAAAAAAATCGAAGAATTTGAAAATTTTTGTTACTTATACATTATCCATTCTTATACTTTACTAACATTTGTTCAAGGTTATTGTGAGTGTTAGGTATTACAAGTTTGATGTTCGTGCAAAATTTTAGCCCATTTTGAAATTGAGCGTTATTAGCACAAAATTAATCAATTTGGCAAGGATGAGTGGTGAGTAATATTCGAAAACAACAATCCAAGTAAGTTTCGATATATATTTCAATGCAATATGAATTAGTATAAGTTATATAGTTTTAGTTTAATGCTTCTGATAAGTTTAAGTAGAGTAATATCTAATAGTATTCTTACTATGAGTTTAATATGCAAATCTCAAATTAGTCCTATAAGTATTGAGTGTGTTTAAAATGTTAGGAAACTATAGCCATAAAACTTTGAAATTGATTAATAAAGGATGATGGTATTATGAGTGAAAAATCAAAAGAAGGAGAGGATAACCAATGAGTTATGCAAAAGGTGAGGAATGGTGCGGAGTAGAAACTACAACCATTCAATGAATGAGAAAAGAAAAAAATAGCATAACATGAAAAATGGGTGCAAAGTACAAAGTAATTCAAAAATATATGCTTAAAAGAAAGAAATGAGAGAGTGGTATAGAGCATAAAATGCAACCATTGAAAAAAGGGGAGAGTGATATGGAGCATAAAATGCAACCCCTAAGAGTGTGTTAGCATCCTAGGTTACCTAAAAATTCCTTGAGAGAAAATTATTTAAAGTGTGCTTTTTATGTCTGTTATACTTTATACTATGCTTAAGAGAAGGTAATATTCGAGTATGCATATAACACTTATATAAAGATGCGATTCGGTTGAACTTCGATTTTGAGAAAAGATATGTAACTAAACTATATAAATTGCACATTACTAATTTGTGAGAAATTTCAGACTTTTACTTGAATCTTATGTAATGTGGGAATGTGGTACTCACTACAATAGTCTTTCTCCAATAAGGTACGAACTTGGATACTATTTTATACAATTCTGTTGAATTTACCTTGACAAGGCAAAAGTTAAGTGTGGGGGTGTGATAAGTGTACAATTACACTTATTATCATAATAATTTTACACAATAAACACCATAGTTTAAGTCATTTTTATACTTCATATAAAAGATTTCACGTGGTATGTAGTTGTTTTTTATGCAAATGCAGGTACTAGGTAAATCTTGGACGTAAAATGGTTAAAGTTGTAAATCTATGAAAAAAGAGTGAAAAAGGTGCAAAAAGATGCGTGGATCTTAAGGATTTGGCTTAGGATAGAAGCTGTCGAAGATAGGTAAAGTTACAAGAAGGATTCTGAAAAAAACACAATTCACGGTCGCGATAACCATTCGCGGTCGCGACTTAGTATTCTTCATAACAGAAAGTTACCAACCAAGTATTCACGGTCGTGACATGTACTTCGCGGTCGTGACTTTATCGATTTTGTGGTTAACTCTACTCAACTATTAACCACTAGAAAAGAATGAACAACCGTCATCAACCGCCATCAACTACCAAACGAAAAGACACCTTTTGGAAGTTAACCAATCATGAAAAGGTGCCTTTCCATGGTGGATAAGATCAAATCAATTCAACCAATCACAATGAAATGATGCAATCTTTCGCCAATGGACACAACTCTTTGTATGAATAGTCGCAACCCTTCATAGTCTATAAATAGGGCTCCAAACCTCACCAATTTAGTGGAATGGGTGGTAGAGAGAGTGAGAGTGGCATATATGGTGCTTAGATAGAGAGAAAAATCATGTAGAGTTCATTTCATTCTAAGTTAGAAACAAAATGTATAAGTAATTCGAACCTTATTTCGATTACTAGATTTCTCTACATATTCGGGTGATTGTTTTATAAGTGTAATTGCAAATCACTTATCAATAAAAGTTTTCATTCTTCAATATTCGTTTATTAGATATTCACAAAGAATAGCATCCTAGCGGAGGTTCTGTACAAGTCGAGACCGAATTCAAAGCAGACGCAGGAATTGTGAGAATTGACAACTCCTATTAAAGAGTGGATACGGTTTGATCAACTTTAGCTTTCACTTGCATACCTTACAACATTGCTTTGCTTTCTACTTATACTTTCTATTTCAAAGTTTAGGATATGTTTATGTGTCATAATGTGTATTTCATGTTGAGTCTTTTATATTAATCAAGTTATATGCATTTGAGTTAACTTTAAGAGTAGTTTCGGGGTTAACAAGATTGTGTATAATCACTGTATCTGTGATTATAACGCTGTTTAGTGAGCCAACATTTTTGGAATGGTAACTAGCTAAATATGGTTATGTGACAGCAACCCGTACTAAGCATAATAGAATTGTTATCCAAGTTTATATAATCATCTTAATTCGTTTGCACTAGATTTAGAAAAGTCATTTCATGTGTTGCTCTGCGGTGAATAATTGAATATCTGAATATCTAGAACCTAATTTGTTAAATTAGTCTAGTGTACGTAATATCTTTGTTGATTTTGCATGTTTTCTTTGCTATACTTGTTCGTAGGGATAATCTATAGTGATTTCTTCTACTCTGATCTATATACATTTATCCACATCATATCCCACCCTAACCAACTAAAATAAAATCATTTATTTTATTTTCTTTTGTTCCGTTTATCTTGCTGATCTTTAGAGCTAGTTCCTTCCTTATGGGTTTGATATCTTTTAAAACTACATCGCAACTGTATACTTGCAGTTATCATCATTTTTCTATTTGATAAGTGATATTGACAACACCTGTACTTTAAAGTAAAAAATTCAAGAACAAGTTATTAAACTTATAAGTAGAAAAGTGGGAACACTCCACATTTCTCCATCCGCATCTACTTTTGAAGGGGTTCCGTACACCGATTCCAATAAAAGACTCGGGTTCAGAATCAGGCCAACGCACTCCGTTCAGTTTTGTTTAGACCAATAGTATGGCTAACTTGCAAGAGTAAAACATGGGGGAGGAACAGACTCTTTTGGTGGGACAGAATCCACAAACAAATAGATCATCAGCGAATGCCGAGATCGTAACTGCTATTAATGCCTTTGCAAATAATGATCAGTTTACGTCACTTATTAGTTATCATGCTAAGCTCAGTAAGCTCGAAGAGAGGGTTAATGATGCGATGTCCAATCTAGATATCACTCTCAATGTTGGTGTTATAGTCATCCTTGGGGGACCATCTACTTCTACTATAGTGTTCCTGATTATTAGCACCATCGCTCCCTTCTATTAACAGTTCATGGAGGGCAAGGCCAGTCGCAAGTTTATCAAGCTACATACAACTTCACAAGCTCTTCTTAGCCACAGGTTGGCAGTCAATTCTTCCCAAGACAGCCAGACCAGGTAACTTTTGCACCAATGACAATGGGGTTAACAGAAATTAGGCCCTCTTCTAGCTACATTCCATTCATTTAAGGGGTAGCTCAACCTTCAATTTTGAGTTGGAACATGAAAATTTCCTTGCATTTTCAGTCCATGCCCTCTTAATTGGTCTGGGGTAATACGATCAACGAAGTCAGTATGGTGGCTACTTAGGATTTGGGAATAATATCCTTAAGCAACCGAGAATGGCAGAGTTATGGCAGCAGTTCTTGGCCACCTACGGTGGTCACCTTATGCAATGCCAGATGGGTATGTTCCCAGCACAATCAATGGTCAGAAATGAGGATACATTGCCACCAAATTTTGTGATGCTGCAATTTGAGAAATACATAGGCACCACAAACCCCTGAGCTCACCTGGCGCATTACCAAAATGTGATGAGGGCCTTGAAAATGAATGATCAAATGATGGTCAAGCTCTTTATTGTTACTCTTAGCAGTCCTATTAATAAGTGGTATAATCATTTTCCTATTGACATAGCTTATGATTAGGTTCATCTCTCCTAAGCCATAATTGACCATTATGGCTTCAACACCCTTATGGTCACCATGATGCAAAAATTGGAGGCTGTGAGGTGGAAATAGGGTGAAAATTTCAAGTCTTACTTCGAGCACTGGATGATCACATAGGTCAAGCTTCAGGCTCACTTGAGCTTGTTAGAAATGATTGTAAAGTTATTGGATGGTGCACGGCCATCTTACAGGAAAATTCATGGGTCAGAGACTTGTCACAACTATTAGGAGGTGTTCATTAGGGCTGAGAAGATAGAGTGTTATGATGCTATGGATGAAGTGGCAAAGTAGCCAGCTAGCAAGCCTTGGTATAAGAAGAATTAGTCTAACCATGTGCAAGTTAAGATGAAGCAGCCTACGGTTTAGTTGGTGCATGCATAAAATGTGGATGCTATTTGGTTGTCCAAGGAGGAATGGCATGGCATTTCCCCTTACATGGCCAATCTTCGGTTCCTATTCACTAAGCTATGAGAGCTGAAATAGATGAAAAGCTTGAAGAAATATGCTCTTCCCAAACCCGAGGATATGAACAATTTCTACAATTACCATGTGACGATGGGGTACTGAACAAACAACTACAAGGAACTATTGAAGGACATTCAGAAATTGGAGGATGACAAAATCATTCATGAACAAGCCCTTAAGCCTAGCACCAAGACAAACCCATTACCAAACTTTAATGAAAAGGTGGGAATGATCAGCTCTGAGATGGAGGAAAACAAGGTGCAGAAATGCATGTCCAAAAGCCTAGGTGAGTTTGTGATGGTGGTCGAAATAGGGATTGATCCGAATTATATTTTGAGGATTCTAGATGAGGAGTTAGGTTACCGTGGGTTTATAGGTGAGATTGAAGTATTTGAGGTTAACCTAGCTAGAATGTCACTTTTCACTAGTAAGAAACCTACGTCACTTCGCATAGGTAGGGTTTTATAAGGAGAAGCAACACCCAGCGGGAACAACCAGTATGTGATGGCGATTGAGTCAGGAATGGACTCAAATGTAGTCATGGATACTCTCGAGGTGCAATTGAGTAACCAAGAGGTTATGCATCAGGAGGAAGTTTCAAGAACCAGCTTCAATTTGGCTGGTATGTCTATATTTGATGGGAATGACGTGCCGTCTTCCCACATTTTCAAATTTTACACTCTGTGCCTGGCACAAGGCCTGTTATTTACAATGATGGAAACACTATTCCCCTATTCTCCAATGATAGTAGCAAGCCAATGGTATGAATTACAGTCAGAGTAAGTGAAGAGCATGTGGAACAACATCAATATAGAGTTATAGTCAAAGTTTTCGTTCTTGGAACCACTAAAGTAATGCATGCTAGATTTGCTTGCATGCAAACAAAGGGATAACAAACCATTCATGTGCTATCTAAGATGGTAGATGCTCATTTATGTAGTGATGCAGACAAGACCGACCAAGCAAGTTGGTGTTCAGTTGATGATAGAAGGAGCACGCAATTGGTATCGCCATCATCTATCTAGGCTGATAATCTCATGTTTTGATGAAATGTCATATCATGCCCATTATCTTGATAGAGAATGGGAACCAGGGCCCTGTAATGTTCTAGCTGTGGAGTCGGGAATACCCTCCAATTTGGTCCTTGAAATTCAATCAAGGTCCATTCCGGGGATGAATGCGCTGACTAACAACGGATTAAACTTGGAAGTAGATCCATTGACTGAAGTTTTCTTAATAAGGAGGGTCGAATCCTGAAAGGGTGTGATAGAAGTAGACTCTGATAAAGTGCAAGAGCGGGTACCAATTTACCTAGATGCTTATGTTCTTAAGTCCAAGAAAAAGAAGAAAGCAAATGATGGAGTCTCGGTGGAAGGCGAGACTATCATACACGGGAAGATACCAATCAACCTAGACACCTATCAGTTGAAAGGATCTTGGGTCAAATCTGATGATGGGTATGACCAGTACCCATGGGAGACTCCCAATGAGACGAGGGTGATTGAAGAAGGGGTATTGAGGGTTACTAGAAGTGGAAGGGTCTTTCGAAGGGAGGAAGGTGTAAAGCTCTGTTCACTACTTTTCTACTGATAAGTTTAATAACTTATTTGCAAGATTTTAGCATTAAAGTACAGGTGTTGTCAATACCACTTATCAAATAGAAAAATGATGATAACTACAAGTATATAGTTGCGATCTGGTTTTAAAATATATCGAACCCACAAGGAAGGAACAAGTTCCAAAGACTAACAAGAGTAACGGAACAAAGAAAATAAAAAAAAGATTTTATTGTTTATTGGGTAGGTTGGGATATGATGGTGGATAAATGTATATAGATTAGAGTAGAAGAAATCAGTATAGATTATCCCTATGAACAAGTATAGCAAAGAAAACATGCAAAATCAAAAAAGATATTACATACACTAGACTAATTTAACAAATTTGGTTCTCGATATTCAGATATTCAATTATTCACCGTAGAGCAACACATGAAATGACTTTTCTAAATCTAGTGCAAACGAATTAAGACGATTATATAAACCTGGATAACAATACTACTATGCTTAGTATGGGTTGCTCTCAGATAGGCATATTTAGCAAGTTACCAATCAAAAAATGTTGGCTCACTAAACAACGTTATAATCACAGATCCGGTGATTATACACAATCTCTTTAACCCTAAAACTACTCTTAAAGTTAACTCAAAAGCATATAACTTGATTAATAAAAAAGACTCAACATGAAATACACATTATGACACATAGACATATCATAAACTTCGAAATAGAAAGTATGAGTAGAAAACAAAGCAAAGTTGTAAGCTATGCAAGTGAAAAGCTAAAGTTGATCAAATCGTATCCACTCTTTAATGGGAGTCGTCAATTCCCGCAATTCCTGCGTTTACTTTGAATTCGGTCTCGACTCGTAGAACCTCCTCTAGGATGCTATTCTTTGTGAATATCGAATAAACGAATATTGAAGAACAAAATCTTTTATTAATAAGTGATTTGCAATTACACTTATACAACAATCGCTCAAATGTGTAGAGAAATCTAGTGATCGAAATAAGGTTCGAATTACTTAGAACGAAACGAAATCTACATGATTTTTCTCTCTATCTATACATACACTTAAACACACATATATACCCTCTATGTCACATTAAGTGCCCACACACCATCTATGCCTTCCACGAAATTGGTGTGTTTGGAGCCCTATTTATAGAGTATGAAGGGTTGCGTCTATCTACACGAAATGTCATGTCCATTAGCGAAAGATTGCATAACTTCAATGTGATTAGTTGAAGTGGTTTGATCTTATCCATAATGGAAAGGCACCTTTATATGATTGGTTGACTTTCAAAAGGTGTCTTTTTGTTTGCTAGTTGATGGCTGTTGATGATTATCCGGTAGTTGAAAGAAGAGAAGAGTTGACAAAAAAATAGTCAAGGTCGCGATCGTGAATGATTATCACGACCGTAAATACTTGGTTGGCAACAATCTATTGTGAAAGTTAACAAGTCACGACCGCGATATGTATATCACGATTGTGACATGCCTTTTTCACATGATTCCTCTTTGCTATTTCTACCGATCTTTGACATCTTCGATCCTTTACCAATTCCTTAAATTCTACTTATCTTTTTGCACCTTTTTCACTCTTTTTGCATAGATTTCCAACTTTAATGATTTTACTTTCAAGATTTACCTAGTATGTGCATTTGCATAAAAAACATCTACATACCACATGAAATCTTTTATATGAAGTATAAAAATGACTTAAACTATAGTGTTTAATGTGTAAATCTATCATGATAGTAAGTGTAATTATACACTTATCAAACCCCTACACTTAACTTTTGCCTTGTCCTCAACGTAAATTCAACATAAGTATATAAATTTGCTATCCAAGTTTGTACCTTATTTGGTGAAAGACTATCGTAGTGCGTACCACATTCCCACATTGCATAAGATTAAAGTATAAGTTTGAAATTTCCCACAAATTAGTAATGTGCAATTCATATAGTCTTGTTGCATACCTTTGCTCTTAATGGAGGTTCAACCAAATCGCATCTTCATATAAGCGTTATATGCATACTCGAATATTTCCTTCTCTTAAGCATAGTATAAAGTATAAAGGACATAGAAAGCACACTTTGAATTATATTCTCTAAACGTATTTTTAGGTAACCTAGGACACTAAAACACTCTTAGTGGTTGCATTTTATGCCCCATACCACTCTCCCCTTTTTTTAGTGGTTGCATTTTATGCTCCAGACCACTCTCTCATTTTTTTTATTTTAAGCATATGTTTTTGAAGTACTTTGTACTTTGTACCCATTTTTCATGCTATGCTATTTTTCTTTTTTCACTCAATGAATGGTTGCAGTTTCTGCTCCGTACCATTCCTCACCTTTTGCATAACTCATTGGTTATCCTCTTTTTTTTTATTTTTCACTCTTAATACCCTCATCCTTTATTGATCAATTTCAAAGCATTATGGCTATAGTTTCCCAACACTTTAAACACACTCAATACTTATAGGACTTATTTGAGATTTGCATATAAAACTCATAGTAAGAATACTACTGCATATTACTCCACTTAAACTTATCGGTAGCATTAAACTAAAACTATACACTTATACTAATTCATGTTGCATTGAAATGTAAATCGAAACTTACTTGGAATGTTGCTTTCGAATGTCACTCACTACTCATCATTGCTAAATTGATAAATGTTGTGCTAAAAACTTTCACACATTCAACCGCGTGGTATATTCGAAACTTTTTTGTTCGAAATACGCACTAACATCAAACTTGTAATACCTAACACTCACAATAACCTCTGATAATATGTTAGTATAGTATAGGTATGGATAATGTATAAATAACAATAAATCATGAAAAATTTTCAAATTCTTTGGTTTTTAATTTTTTGGATTTTTCGAGATTTTTACAAATGTGCCCCCACACTAAAGAACACAATGTCCTCATTGTGGAAGACTTTATTAAAATATTAACCTAGTGTAAAAAACACAGCTGAAAAGAAAATAAAATTAAATAAAAGAAAAGGAATTTGAACCTAGTTTATTCATAAGAACTTGAATCTGGAGGGCTCGGTGAGATTTCCAAATTCTGCATTCTGAATTACGTAGTCAACTTGCGGTTCAATGAAATGTTAGATTTTATCAGTTGACGAACATCTTGCTATATTGAGGCAATGTCAAAGCATGCTTGGTCGACATCTTTCACGAACTCTCCAAGTATCATTTGTACTTCCCGATGCTTGTCTTGAATTACTACTTTTGAATTGAACTTCTTCAACATCCTCTTCATCGGGTTGATTTTCTCGAGAAGTAGATTCTTGAGTCGATCTAAGTTTCCTTACCCTTACTGTATATAGTAGAAACGTAAACTTTCCTCCTTCTTCTTTAACCAATCCTACTCTCTTCATATACACTCCTCCCATAAAATTAATTTCTCCGTTGGATTATACTGGTACGTTAATCGATTCTTTGCCCCCCAAAATTATTCCACAAATTGCATTTGCACCTCCAACTCTAGCCTTTTTATGTGTAGTCAAACTAGTGATGGACTCCAAAATAAACATCAGAAACTTTGGTCGAAACTGCGAAACTACGCACTCCAATATTTCCTCCATTGACACCTTAGTTGTTTCATGTTGAAAGAAAAGTCCTTGAGAAATAAACTTGTGAAGGTAGAGAAGGCTATTACTTTCGATGTTCTTGTTGGACGAGTTCTTGACATCGTATCAATCCAATCCCGTTAACTCAGTCCAAACATCCGTTGATTCATAATTTTCATCTTTCTCAATCTCATCAAAATTTTCTCCCAAACCAAACCATTTGATTAAATCCATCATAGTGAACTTATATTCTTCTCCTCCATTCCTGAATTTCTTTTTCAAGATATTCCCATCTTCAGCAATAGTAACCAAGAATTCGAGGACCCATTCCTCGATATAAGGAAATCTCATATTCACAAACTTCCCCAATCTAAATAGTGAAAAATACTCCTCCACTTCTGCGTGAATCCCAGCATCAATAGCAAAAGTAGGATCGTAGAAAAGCGTATCGTGAAAATCAAAGTTCTTGATTCTCCAGTAATTTTCAACTTCTTCTTCACTATAGATTAGAAAGGAACAACCAAATTCGTTTTGTCGATTTACCACTTTACTCTTCCTCTTTGATGATGTTGGTTTCTTTGGTGCCATTATAATGAAACTCAAGAATTTTGAAACACGGATTTGAAAGACAGAAAATTTGTTTTTTTAAAGGATTGAAATAATGAAAAAGAGTTCTTTGTGAAAACAAACTAGGAAAGAGGTTATTTATATAGAAATTAGGGTAATTATTGCCCTTGCAATGGATATATTCTAAATATAATCGTTAAAATAAAGCTGGCACAGCAATAATTGCTGCACAAATCGCATGGGTCGCGATCGCGAAGATTAGTCGTGATTGTAACTCTCACTTATACAGAAATAGAGAGCTCTGACCAAACTAATAATGAGCATGATGCATGTCACGGTTGCGATATGCCAAAATCCAAAATTTTAGTTCTTTTCTTTTATTTGAAAAACTTTACTAATACATAAAAACAAATAAAAATATACTATTATCTAATATTATATATTTTAGGAAAATATAATATCAATGGAGTTTTTCAACCCCCTCGACTTCATATTCATGGATGAAATCCAACTTAACAACCTCTTGGATGCAAGCATCAATCAAGTCAAGTTTCATGCATATATCTTCATTCATTGGATATTTATCAACTTTACCCATGTTAAATTCCATAATATCATCACCTATCCTTAACTTAATTTTGCCTT
This sequence comes from Euphorbia schlechtendalii, assembly GCA_949673415.1. Lineage (NCBI taxonomy): Eukaryota > Viridiplantae > Streptophyta > Magnoliopsida > Malpighiales > Euphorbiaceae > Euphorbia > Euphorbia schlechtendalii. The sequence goes on along the minus strand of CATIWQ010138677.1, from coordinate 2,819 downwards.
ATGAAACATCTATTAATGCTTTGCTAGTATGCATAAAAGGTCTTCCTAAGATTATAGGACACTTTTCATCATATGCAAAATCTAGCACAACAAAGTCTATTGGGAAAATGAATTTATCCACTTTAACTAGCACATATTCTATTATTCCATAAAGACGTTTAATAGACTGGTCGGCCAATTGCAAGACCATATTTTTCCTTTTAAATTCATCATCAAGCTTCAACTCTTTGAAGATCGATAAATGCATAAGGTTTATGCTAGCCCCAAGATCATATAAACATTTTCGAAAAGAAATGTTTCCAAGTTTACATAGAATTGTGAAACTTCCTGGATCTTTAAGATTAGTGGCATTGTAGCAGTTATTATTTTGCTACAATCTTCAGTTAAAGATACTTTTGATATTCCTTCTAAACAACGTTTATGATATAAAAGTTCTTTAATAAACTTATCGTAGTTAGGAATCTGAGTAATGGCTCCAATAACTGAAAGTTTGATTTCCAGACCTTTAAGTTTGTTGATGAATTTGATGAATTGCTTATCCTCATTTTTCTTCTTCATTCTTTGTGGAAATGGTGGTTGGGGGTGATTAACCTTTTCGGATATATGTTGTTCATCCGCTACTATGTTATCATTTGCTTTACTCGGCTTTTCATCCGGTACTTCAACAACATCATTAGCAAGCATACCCGAGGGATTTAGTTCATCTAGTAATTTACCACTACAAAGGGCTATAGCATGCACATTTTCCTTAGGATTTCCTTCTGTGTTACTAGGTAGATGGCCTTTTCCCCTAGATGGAATAGCACTCACTAATTAACCAACTTGTATTTCCAAATTATAAATGGAAGATGATTGATTTTTAAACATGTGATCCATCTTATTCTCTAACTTTCTGTAACATTCTTCAGACTCTGATTTCTTATTACAAACTCCTTCAAGAAATTTGTCTATTTTACTTGTTAATTTCCCTATTCTATCAGTACTTTGGTAATTCTTTTGTTGATTATCACCATATTTCTTATTAAAATTCATATAGTTATTTCCATTATTACCATAAGAATTCCCTTGACTTTGAATATAACTTAATTGCTCCCCTATACATGGGTTAAAGTTACACTCAAAAGTAGTGTGTCCAATTTGACCACAATTTTCACATGTCAAAGGGTTACTCCTATTTATATGCATGTTATCTATCTTATTAGATAAAGTAGATGTTTGTGCTTGCATAGCAGAAATAGAATCTAATTCATTGACCTTTTTTACTGAACTAGAAGATGTAGATGCAACATGTGAATGAGTAGGATTAGTAATACTTACTTGTGTTCTCTCCACTAGCCACATACTATTGTTACCTGCCATATCTTTTAAAATATCAAAAGCTTCTTGACTAGTTTTCTTCATAAGAGATCCCGCAGCCATAGCATCAATCGCTCCTCTTGTTGCGTGATTTATTCCATTGTAGAAAGTTTGGAGAATCACATTCTGAGGTAAACCATGATGAGCAGAAACTCGCTGAAGTTCCTTATAACGTTCCCAGGCTTCGTATAAGGATTCACTATCCTTCTGGGTAAAGGAAGTGATTTCTTTAATGAGTCTTATGGTTTTTGCTCAAGGGAAATATTTATTTAGAAAAGCTTGGGCTAATTGGTTCCAAGTAGTGATTGAATTTAGGGGTAATGAGTTCAACCAAACTTTCACTTTATCACGGAGTGTAAATAGAAATAAGCGAAGTTTAACTGCTTCATCAGGGACATTAGGCATTTTGAAAGTATCACAGACTTCTAAAAAGTTTGCAATGTGAGAATTTGTATTTTCATTGGGTAGACCATAGTATTGCACATTGTTGCTAATCATTTGAAATAATGCTGGTTTTATTTCAAATTAATTTGCTGCAATTAGCGGTCTAGTTATTCCTTGATTGTTACCATTGATGGTCGAAATAACATAATGCATAAGCCTTGGTTGAGGCAAAACTAGCATTAAAGTACAGGTGTTGTCAATACAACTTATCAAATAGAAAAATGATGATAATTGCAAGTATACAATTGCGATGTAGTTTTAAAATATATCGAATCGAAAGGGAAGGAACTAGTTCTAAAGACAAACAAGAGTAACGGAACAAAGAAAATAAAATAAATGATTTTATTATTTATTGGGTATGTTGGGATATGATGGTGGATAAATGTATATAGATTAGAGTAGAAGAAATCAGTATAGATTATCCCTACAAACAAGTATAGCAAAGAAAACATGCAAAATCAACAAAGATATTACGTATACTAGACTAATTTAACAAATTCGGTACTCGATATTCAGATATTCAATTACTCACCGTAGAGCAACACATGAAATGACTTTTCTAAATCTAGTGCAAATAAATTAAGACAATTATATAAACTTGGATAACAATACTACTATGCTTAGTGCGGGTCACTCTCACATAGCCTTATTTAGCAAGTTACCATTCAAAAAATGTTGGCTCACTAAATAACGTAACAATCACAGATCTAGTGATTATACACAATCTCGTTAACCCCAAAACTATTCTTAAAGTTAATTCAAAAGCATATAACTTGATTAATATAAAAGACTCAATGCGAAATACACATTATGACACATAGACATATCATAAACTTTGAAATAGTAAGTATAAGTAGAAAACAAAGCAAAGTTGTAAGGTATGCAAGTGAAAGCTAAAGTTGATCAAACCGTATCCACTCTTTAATGGGAGTCATCAATTCCTGCAATTCCTGCGTCTGCTTTGAATTCAATCTCGACTCATACAGAACCTCCGTGAATATAGAATAATTGAATATTGA
>CATIWQ010138630.1:0-11295 GCA_949673415.1 Euphorbia schlechtendalii | reverse complement strand
TTTAGAATTGAAGCCATACTACTCTATTAGGGCCTCTGAGAGCTACTTCAGTCATGAGCTATTTCCAAAGGCAGGTTGTTATACCATTCATTGGCTGGCCCTCCTAGTGTAACAATAAAGAGCTTAGCCAGCATCTTATCACCAATCCCCATATCTCTCATCACAGTCTGATTGTTAACCAAATGTGATCGGGGATCTCCTTCTCCCTCATACTTCAATAATCTTGGTATTACAAAATTTTTGGGAAGCCACTCTTCATCATGTACTATCGGAGGGATATGGTAGTAGTTTGGCTGGAAATTCTAGAGTTGGCTAGCGTGTGTAGTAAAAAACTACTGCTATAATTCTGCTATGTTGGGAGGTAGATATTAGGGGACTATCCCATCAGTCCCTTGCTGAAAATTGAGATGAAGAGGAGTGAACATTGTGGTCTTTTGGCTAAACTGCCCTGGGGGATCGTTGTGCCTCTAGGAGTGACCAAAAAGTTGGGAGCAGACGATGCCTGGGCCATGGTTGGATATTGAGGTGGTTGGGCTAAAATGTTTAAGCTCGCAATGAAAAAGGATGGGGTTCCCAAACTCTGAGGGATGGCCAGTTGCGAGGCAAAGTTCTGAGGTGATGGAATTAAACTAGATGAAGGTCTAGCTTTTCTTATAGATGAAGTTGAGTGATGCCAACCCAGATGGAAAGGACTTGAATCAACTAATTGTTGACCAACTTACCCCTGATTACATTGATTTTGGGATTGAGCAACCCGGAAGGCATTAGCTTGCCCCAACCCTAAATGATCATTACCTCTAGAAGTCTGACCTATCTGAAACTGATTGAATAGTCCTAGATCTTAACTAAATTGATTTGGTCATGGTGATATTAGGGTTGCGAGGTTCCTGCACCAAATTGGGAAGTAGTGGCATGATTCCCAACTAGGTAACTTGATGATAGGTGAGTATTAGGAGCAGAGTCTAAAGTATGATTCTTTAGCTGATGTGGACGAAGGTGGAACTATAGCGCTTGAGCAAATTGATCACTATAGAGAATGGCCCTTAGAACGTTGACCATTTTTTAGCTGGTGATCAATGGGATTAGTTAGACAATTGACAGCTTGTGCAAAATCTGCTCATTTGTTCCATGATCACCTTGAGGATCCGTCATCCCGAAACTCTAACTCGAACCAAAGATCGATCTTTGATTCGAACCAAAATCTAAACTTAAACCCGAACCCAAATCTGAACTCGAGTCTTTACTAGAATTAGTGTGTGGAATACCCTTTAATGGAAAGTTCTCTAGGCAAGCCACAATGGGGAAAATCCAGATGAGGCGGGAAGTCAGCCTCTTCAAAGCCTTAACTGAAGCAAACACAATTAAACAGCTTCATTAGACATGAAATGCATGTTAGAGATACTTGATGTTGATATGCGAGATGCATATGACGTGGCTGCATCATAAAAGGTTAATATGTCATGATGCGATTAAATTCATGTTTGTCAATCCATTTGAAACAAACAGGGTTAGTCATTAGTAATAAGATGTGACTCAAATGATAACAAGACCCAACCCGTGTGGTGAGGGCTTGAGGTTACGGTGACATCTATATTACGTAGAGGGTTGTGTTTATCAACCAAGTTAGAACAAACAGGTTGATTACCGTAATACCCCGTGTGGTAGTAAGCTTGTGGTTGAGGTGTGACTCGTGTTTTGCCAATCCATTTGGAACAAAAAAAGGTTGATGTTCGTAATACCCTTGTGGTAATAGACTCAATTTTAAAGTGGACTTATGTTTGCCAATCGATTTGGAACAAACAGGTTGTTAGCCATAATACCTGTGTGGTAAAAGGCTGAGGTTATGGTTTGTGTTTGCCAATCCGCTTGGAACAAACAAGTTGATTTCCATAATACCCATGTGGTAATAGGATTGATTTAAAGTGTGATTTATGTTTTCCAATCCATTTGGAACAAAAAGGTTGATTGTCATAATACCGTTGTGGTAAAAGTCTGAGGTTACGATTTGTGTTTGCCAATCCACTTGGAAAAAACAATTTGATTACCATAATACCTGTGTGGCAATAGGCTTGGTTTAAAGTGTGACTTATGTTTACCAATCCATTTGGAACAAATAGGTTGATTGTCGTAATACCCATATGGTAAAAGGCTGAGGTTATGATTTAAGTTTGCCAATTCGCTTGTAACAAACAAGTTGATTTCCATAATACCCATGTGGTAATAGGCTTGGTTTCAAAGTGTGACTTATGTTTGCCAATCCATTTAGAAAAAAAAGGTTGATTGCTGTAATACCCATGTGGTAAAAGGCTGAGGTTATGATTTGTGTTTGCCAATCCTCTTGGAATGAACAAGTCGATTGCCATAATACCTATGTGGTAATTGGCTTGGTTTAAAGTGTGACTTATGTTTGCCAATCCATTTGGAACAAATAGGTTGATTACCGTAATACTAGTGTGGTAAAAGGCTGAGGTTATGATTTAGGTTTGCCAATTCGCTTGGAACAAACAAGTTGGTTGCCATAATACCCGTGTGGTAATAGGCTTGATTTCAAAGTGTGACTTATGTTTGCCAATCCATTTGGAATAAAAAGGTTGATTGCCATAATATCCTTGTGGTAAAAGGCTGAGGTTATGATTTGTGTTTGCCAATCCACATGGAATAAACAAGTTGATTGCCATAATACCCCTGTGGTAATAGGCTTGGTTTAAAGTGTGACTTATGTTTGCCAATCCATTTGGAACATACAAGTTGATTGCCGTAATACCCATGTGGTAAAAGACTGAGGTTATGATTTATGTTTGCCAATTCGCTTAGAACAAACAAGTTGATTGCCATAATACTCATGTGGTAATAGGCTTGGTTTCAAAGTGTGATGTATGTTTGCTAATCCATTTGGAACAAACAGGTTGATTGCCGTAATACCAGTGTGGTATAAGGCTGGGCTTTTTGAGAATTCGTAACTGTGGCGCTTTCTCATGTCGTGAGGTGGCTTTGTTCAGCTTTCACACAATTATGCAAGTTCGGGTAAATAGTGCATTTTACCGTGTGACTCTTATTATAGTGGGTTTGCTACCCTTAATGGGTAGAGGTTCGGGTCCCAAGCGGGCACCGCCATACTTTGGGAATTTGTGTTCCTAATCACGAGTCACGCTGTCTTAGCATATTGTCTAAACCTAGGTGTGTGATATTAGTATGAACTCGAGGTTGTGGTGGCTTGATAACCATATCATAAATGAGTGTGTGCATAATTGTGTTTGCACAAGAGATTATGGTTAACATGGTGCTATATATGATGTATGATAAAAGGGAAGCAGTAAACACGTAGCACATAGCATGGGATGCACTTCCTCCTACCTTATATCCCCTCGCCTAAGGGTTAAGCTTCTAAATCTATGCTTGGGTCATCTCAATACCATGAGGTATTAAGGAGCATGCCTACAAGGAGATATGCAATTTGTTTTGGTAGGCCTTATATGAGTTCTGTCATGGGCTGTTGGTGTAGAAGGTTCTTGTTGCACTAAGATACACTTCAAACCTCTCCCCAAATAGGTGTGAACGAGGGAGGTACATGCGATATGGCAACAAGTGACCCACCCACTAAGTATCGTTGGTCGCCATGGGGTCGCAAATGATACTTTCGCAAGCTTCACGGTAAATGGGGCATCTTAATCTTAAAGGCTAAGCCATCTAATGCATATGCTTTTATTTGAAATATTGTAAGCATGGATTTAACTCATTTAAAAACTTTTCAATACTCATCCAAAATCTTTTAATCTTTTGAGTTTATGAAAAAGATATCCCCAGCAGAGTCGCCACTATGAGCGGACGACGTTTTGGACCCACGCGGAGCCGTGAGGCGCCAGCCCCGTGAGATGGGGCGTGGGGGTTTTTTGAAAGGGTCATGGCCTCAAAATGAAACTTTACTTGGAGTAAAATGTTGTTTGAAAAATTGATTTTCAAACTTAATAAACTCGAGATTAGAACCTCTAGCCTATGGTACTCAGAGTCGCCACCCGAATCAGCTCTTTCGGGAAAATTTGGTACAGCCTAGATCCGTTAAGCCAAAGCGATACCATAGTTCAGAGATTCGGGTCCAAGATGAGTTACCTATTTTGTCATCATTTGAGTTAACATTATTCTCTTTTGGAAACCACACTTATGATATTTCGATTCAATCTAGATGTTTTCGGCTTATGTCTTTGATTATTTAGCGTACATGCAGAAAGCAGTAAATAAAGTGCGAGAAAGTAAACATGTAGGAAAGTAAATGCGCCTAATCTACAAGATTAATTGCATATTGGGATGGGGGATTTACAAATCACCTAAATACATCGATGTCTAACAAATATTACATTCGATAAATGCGATACCCGAAGGAAATTAAACCATAACATACATCTATCGTAAACTACCTACATCCACAAAGGTTAGCACAAGGGATATTCCACCACACAAACATATACCAAGTGTACCATGTATGCTCAATTAGGATTTTGGCAAGACCCGTGTGGTCAAGGTAAAAACAATGGAGATTTCGAAGTTCTTATTCCATGAAAATTATTCATTTTTATTTTCAACTATATTGAGAATTTTTGTTAGTGAAAATGCCGCATGTTATATTGTTGGGTTGGTTATTTGAGAAATTGAGTTCCCTTCAAGTGGGTGACCTAAAAAAAGATTTAGAAACATAAATCTAGGCCGAACATACATAACATAGCCATCATTTGGGTTAACAACGGTAATGATTTCATCCATATCGTTATCGACTTCCCTGTGAAGGGCGATATCTATATGAATGGCATGAAGCATTTATATTGCTACTCCAAACCTTAATCAACATATTAATACATTAATAAATCATATATAAATCCTAAATAATTACAATTTAGAGGTTTGTTACCCCCAATGATGCATTTCCAAACTCAGAAGGGTCTCAGCTAGTTGTTCTGGGGTAAACGATTCGAAACAGAGCAAAATGAAGCAAAACTGAACTCTGCCAAAGGCAATGTTGTTGAAGACATTAGGCCATGTTGTTAATGACATTAGGTCATGTTGTTAATGACATTGAGGTTCCAGACCTACAAAAAACACACAGAAACAGCAAAAAGAAAATCTAAAACTTCAAACTATCATAACTTTTGCTATACTTAACCGATGTGGATGATCTTTATCATTCCAGAAAGATGAAGATGTTTAGAATATCTACATGCATAAAAAATACTTAAAAAGATTTGAAATCATACTAAAATTTATGGAAAGCAGATTGGTGCGTAAAACGAAAATAACAGAAAAGAAAATGAAACTTCAAAAAGAAAATCATATAAATGTAAGCACAAACTCTAGGAAATCAGAGGCTTACCATGTAGTCATGAATCCACTTTCTGTAAGTTCCATGAAGTGCTCCGGGAAGCTCTCCTTGTTTCTTTTTTGTTGGATTTGGTGATTTAACAAAAATCTTTGGAAGGGATCTATTCCTTGCCAAAATTGATGCCTCAAAAGGTGTAGTAACCTTCAAGTGAGTGATAAAGATGTTGTAGACTCTCCATTCAAGTCTAAACCTCAAGGATTTAATCTAACTAACCCGAAATCTCAAGTTTTGGGGATCAAAGTTTGGTGTGTTGATCAAGAACACTCAGAGAAGTGCTCCCTAATGCTCTCTAAATCTTTTCCTCTCTTTCTTTTTAATATTTTATGATCAAATTCACTTCTCCCTTTTCTCTAAAATGTGTTCCCCCCTCTCTTTCATGTTTGGAACTCTCTTAAAGAGAGAGCTCCCTTCAATCCAAAAAAGAAGCCAAAGTTTATTTTTATTTTTTTCATTTTTTCAACTTATTTCTCAATCCCTATGCAAATGTTGGGATTCAAAAGTCATAGGTAAGGTGTGGCAGTTGTATTTAAAAGATAAAATCTATGCAAGTGGGAAAATTTTGAATTTATGGCTGAAAATGTTGACAAAGTGCAGTTCTGGTTCTGCTGCCACTACGATGTCGTTAATGACATTGCATGGCCAGATTGGGCTTTTTTTCTTTTTAACTTAGGCTTTTTAAGGAAGAGGAAGCCCAAAGAAACAAGGCAGATGGTTTCCAGAAGATTTCAATCCCTACAAAATGTGAAAAGATAACAAGAGAAAAATTACAGCTTCATCATCGAACTCACGAGTCGGGAGTAAAAATCTCGTGCTCACAGGTATGTAGTTGTTTTTTATGCAAGTCCAAAAACTAGGTGAATCTTGGGAGTGAAATGATCAAAGATGGAATTCTATGAAAAAAAAGTGAAAAAGGTGCAAAAAGATGCATAGAATGCAAGAAATTGGCTTAGGATCAAAGTTGTCAAAGATTGGTAAAGTTGCAAAGAAGAACCATGAAGAAAAGCACATATCACGATCGTGATTCTTGTTCAAGATTGGACAAATCACTCCCACGACAACCTATCACGATCGTGACTTGTCATTCTTCACAAGAAGAAAGTTACCAACTAATATTCACGTTCACGACTTGTGATGGTTTTGGACAACTCTTCTCAACTTCTAACCACCGGATAAGAACAATCAACCACCACCAACTATCAGACAAAAAGACACCTTTTAGGGATAATGAAGCCATGAAAAGGTGCCTACCCATTGATGATAAGAATGAATTATTGCATCCAATCACATTGAAGATGATGCAACCCTTCACCAATGGACACAACTATTCATTTGGATAAACGCAACCCTTCGCACTCTATAAATAGGGTTCAAATCGACCATTTTTTAGGATGATGCTATGTAATGGTAGCATTATATAGATAGTGTAATGTATATAGATAGAGAGTAAAAGATATAGATTTCGCTACGTTCAAAGTGTTAGAGAGAAAAATGTATAAGCGATTCGATTCTTGTTTTGATTACTAGATTTCTCCACATATTCGAGCGATTGTTGTATGAGTGTAATTGCAAAACACTTATCAATAAAAGTTTCTATTCTTCAACATTCGTTTGTTCAATATTCACAAAGAATAGCATTCTAGTGGAGGTTCTGTACGAGTCGAGATCGAATTCAAAGTAGACGCAGGAATTTTGAGAATTGATGAATGCCATTAAAGAGTGGATACGGTTTGATCAACTTTAGCTTTCACTTGCATACCTTACAACTTTACTTTTTTTCTACTTATACTTTCTAATTCGATGTTTATGATATGTCTATGTGTCATAAAGAGTATTTCATCTTGCGTCATTTATATTAAAAAAGTTATATGCTATCAAGTTAACTTTAAAAGTAGTTTTGGGGTTAACAAGATTGTGTATAATCACTGGATCTGTGATTTCAACGCTATTTAGTGAGCCAACATTTTTGGAGTGGTAACTTGCTAAATATGGCTATGTGAGAGTGACCCGTACTAAGCATAGTATTATTGTTGTCTAGGTTTCTATAAGCGTCATAATTCATTTACCCTAGATTTAGAAAAGTCATTTCATGTGTTGCTCTATGGTTAATATAGAATATTTGGGAGTCTAGAACCGAGTTTGTTGAAGTCATTTAATGCATAAAACATTCTTGATTATTTTGCATATTTCACTCTACTATACTTGTTCTTAGGGAATATCTATATACTTTGCATCTTCTCTAATCTGTTCGTGCATTTGTTTGTTCATTAGTTTGCCATTCAAAACCTTTAACTCACTATATTTTCTTTCATCCCGTAACTTTAGTTGATCCTTAGAACTGAATTCCTTCCCTATGGGATCGATATCTTTTAAAACTACATCGCAATTGTATACTTATAGTTATCATCATTTTTCTATTTTATAAGCGGTACTAACAACACCTGTTCATATTTAGAACTTTTATATTATTAGTAGAAAAGTGGTGAACAAGTTTTTGGCATTGTTATCGAGGAAGGCAAGTGCGTTCTAGAGATCAAATTTCTGGGGAAGTTAAGTGCGTTTTTTAAGATCAAATACTAAAAGAGTTCGACACATTTTCTAATTATATCTATTTATTTCTTTCCTGAACTGTATAATTTGTCTATCCTAACATGGATGTGAAAAAGAATATGTAATAATCATCTTGGAGGTGATAAGTCATATCATTACATATGAATTCTCAAAAAATAGAAGATTTTCTTCTATTTCGCCTAGCCGCTTTCGCAAGTTCATATTGCGCTCATGAATACTTATACAAAACTTTATGTTTCTTAACTCTCGTAAGTCATGATCGTGACTTGTGTGAAAACTGCAGCAGTTTAGCAGTTATTCGATGGTTATTCTTCCAAACTCTATAAATTTATGTGCTATTGTACATCAGTTCTCACTTCTGAAAATATGAAATTCTTATCTTTTTCAATCAACAAATTTTCCAAATCTGAAATAATTTCATTCCTTCAATTTCTTTTCAATTCAACATGGTTCTACCCTCAAACCTTAAAGAATGGTGTGAGGCACCATTCCCCATCTACTCTCGTGACGAAGGAGATCACTACGAGAAGAACAAGAATGCTAAATTTAAGAGTTCCTATACTATTAATAGAAATAGTTTCATTGATCTTGGGGTTTATGACAGAGTAATGTACCATCTCAAAGTTTTGAACTTTATCATTTATTCAAACATGACCCTGGGGAATAGTATTGAGAATTGCATGGAGATGTTGGTATCATTGGCATGGTAGAACGATAAAAAAGACTGCATAATATCATCATCAAGGAAGAGAGTACAAGTTGACAAGAAAGGTGCTTTACAAGTGCCCCCCCACTATGGTATGTTTTTATATTTTGCTTTTATTTTATTTATATTGTTTGTTATTGCATTTTGTACCTAAATTGTTTACTAACATGCATTGGGATAAGTTTTATAGTGATTACATGATTGATAACTTAATTGATACATGCATAGATGAAATTTGTCATGTTACATCTCATGATGAGTCAACATCTGAATCCCTTAAAAATTTAGAATATTCCTCTGAAACTAAAAAATTAGTTAGAGAAGATGATCCTATACCACCTTCTATAGATAAACCACCATTAGTAGAGTTGAAGCAATTGCCTAGTCATTTGAAGTATGCATTTTTAGGAAGCAACAATACCTTACCCATTATCATTTCTAGTAAGTTATCTAATTTGCAAGAAGAAGCATTATTGGAGACAATAAGGGGTAAAATAAGGAGTATTGATTGGCAAATTTCCGATATTAGAGGGATTAGCCCTAATATAGTGATGTATTCTATTAATTTGGAGAATGATAGTAAACCTAAGATCGAAAGGCAAAGAAGATTGAATCCTCACATGAAGGAAGTTGTTAAAAAGGAGATAATTAAGTTGCTAGATGCGGGAATTATCTATCCAATTTCAGATAGTACATGGGTCAGTCCTATCTAATGTGTTCCGAAAAAGGGAGGTATTACTGTTGTTCAGAATAAAAAGGGTAACTTTGTTCCTACTAGGACAACAACTGGATGGAGAGTCTACATAGATTATAGAAAATTAAATGCAACCACAAGGAAAGACCATTTCCCTTTACCATTTATAGATCAAATGTTAGAAAGGTTATCAGGTCATGCATTTTACTATTTTCTTGATGGATTCTCTGGGTATTTTCAAATTCATATTAAGCCAGACGACTAAGACAAAACCACTTTTACATGTCCATTTGGTACATTTGCTTATTGAAGAGTGCCTTTTGGGTTGTGGAATGCTCTGGCTACTTTTTAAAGGTGTTTTTTTGGCTATTTTTAGTAAGTATGTGGAGGATATTATGGAGGTTTTCATGGATGATTTCTCTGTATATGGATTCTTTTGAGAAATGTCTAGAAAATTTTTATAAAGTACTTGCTAGATGTGAAGAAACTAATTTGGTATTGAATTGGGAGAAATTTCATTTTATGTTTAATGAAGGTATAGTTTTAGGCCATAAGATAGATGAGAAGCGAATTCATGTAGATATAGCGAAAACCGAGATCATTGAGAAATTACCTCCTCCCATAAATGTTAAGGGAGTAAGATCATTTCTAGGCCATGCTATATTTTACAAAAGGTTTATTAAGGATTTTTCGGTTATAGCTAAACCTTTAACTAATTTATTAGTTAAAGATGTGAAGTTCAATTTCTTTGATGACTGTTTAAAAGCCTTCAACACTTTAAAGTGCGCATTAGTTTCGGCACCCATAATTGTGAAACCAAATTGGTCTTTGCCATTTGAATTAATATGTGATGCTAGTGATGTTTCTGTTGGTTGTGTATTAGGTCAAAGGTGTGAAAAGAATTTGCTTGCAATTTATTATGTGAGTCACACTTTATCTTCCGCACAATGCAATTACACCACAAAAGAGATGTTAGCAATCTTATATGCATGTGATATGTTTAAAGTAAAAGTTTATATAGATCATGCTACTTTGAGATATTTCTTTGCTAAGAAAGATGCCAAACATAGATTAATTAGGTGGATCCTTCTTTTACAAGAGTTTGACTTAGAAATAAGGGACAAGAAAGGAATAGAGAATACCGAAGCTGATCACTTATCTCATTTAGAAGATGATAAAGGACCTATAGGTGAAACTGGTGATATTAATGAACATTTTCTAGATGAAAATCTTATGTCTGTTAGACATACTGTTAGTCCATGGTATGCCGACTTTGCAAATTATTTGGTTACGCATACTTTTTTCCCTCTGATTTAGATTCTAATGGTAAGAAGAAATTTTCTTAAGGATATTAGATCAATTATGTGGAATGACCCTTATTTGTTTAAGGTATATACCAATGGTATTATTTGCAGATGTATAGATGATACTAACTTTTCTTCAGTTTTAAGTCATTGCCATGATAGCATATATGGAGGACATTTAGGACTAGCAAAAACCGCTGCTAAAGTTTTAGAGAGTGGGTTTTATTAGCCAACATTGTTCAAGGATGCTAGAGATTTTGTTCATAATTGTGATAATTGTCAGAGAATTGGAAACATAAGTCGAAGAGATGAGATGCCATTGAAAAACATCTTGGAAGTGGAGCTTTTCTATGTTTGGGGTATAGATTTCATGGGACCATTTCCTAACTCTAAAGGTAATAATTACATTCTGGTTGTAGTTGATTATGTTTCAAAATGGGTTGAGAGGCTAGTGCATATGGTAAGAATGATGCTAGAGTAGTTGCTATGTTTCTTAAGTAATTATTTAATAGATTTGGAGTTCCTAGGACCATAATTAGTGATGGAGGTTCACATTTCATCAATAAGACTTTTGAAAGCTTGATGCATAAGTATGGAGTACATCATAAGGTTGCTACCCCATATCACCCTCAGACTAGTGGTCAGGTAGAAATTT
>CATIWQ010138590.1:0-52332 GCA_949673415.1 Euphorbia schlechtendalii | reverse complement strand
CAGAAACTACAACCATTCATTGAGTGAAAAAAGAAAAGAAAGCATAGCATGAAAAATGGGTGCAAAGTACAAAGTACTTCAAAAACATATGCTTAAAAGAAAAAAATGAGAGAGTGGTATGGAGCATAAAATGCAACCACTAAGAGTAGTTTAGCATCCTAGGTTACCTAAAAATGATTTGAGAGAAATTAATCAAAGTGTGCTTTCTATGTCCTTTATACTTTATACTATGCTTAAGAGAATGTAATATTCGAGTATGCATATAGTGCTTATATGAAGATGCGATTCGGTTGACTCTCCATTAAGAACAAAGGTATGCAACTGAGCTATATAAATTGCACATTACTAATTTGTGGGAAATTTCGAACTTCTTCTTGAAATCTTTTGCAACTTGGAATGTGATACTCACTGCAATAGTCTTTCGCCAAATAAGGTACGAACTTGTTTACTAAATTTATACACTTCTATTGAATTTACCTTGAGGAGAAGGCAAAAGTTAAGTGTGGGGGTATGATAAGTGTATAATTACACTTATTATCACATTAATTTTATACAATAAACACTATAGTTTTAGTCATTTTTAAACTTCATATAAAAGATTTCACGTGGTATGTAGTTGTTTTATATGCAAATGCAGATACTAGGTAAATCTTGGGAGTAAAATGAGCTAAAGTGGAATTCTATGAAAGAAGAGTGAAAAAGGTGCAAAAAGATGCGTGGAACTTAAATATTTCGCTTAGGATCGAAGCTGTCGAAGATCGGTGAAATTACAAGAAGAATTCTGAGTAAAACTCAATTCACGACCACGATAATAGTTCGCCATCGCGACTTGTTTACTTCAGAAATAGAAGATTGCCAATCAAAGATTCAGGATCGTGACATATATATATCGCGGTTGTGACATGGACGGTTTGCTGGTATTATCTTTTTAACTAATAACCGCCAGATTAGCATGTTCAAACGCCATCAACTACCAAAGAACAGACACCTATCAGGAGTCAACCAATCATGAATCGGTGCTTATCCATTATGGATTATATCAAAGCTTCTCAACCAATCACAGAGATGCAATCTTTCACCAATGGACATAACCCTTCGTTTGGATAGATGCAACCCTTCAAACTCTATCAATAGGGTTCCAATCCTCTTCAATTTCGTGCATTCAAGAAGTGCAGTGGATTAGTGTGGCATAGAGTGGAAAAAGTGAGAGAGAGATATAGTGTGTGTGTGTGTAGATAGAGTTGCGACGTTCTTAAGTGTTAGCGAGAAAATGTTTAAGTGATTCGAAACCTTGTTTTGATCACTAGATTTCTCTATATTCTTGAGCGATTGTTGTATAAGTGTACTTGCAAATCACTTATCAATAAAAGTTTTCGTTCTTCAATATTCGTTTGTTCGATATTCGCAAAGAATAGCATCCTAGCAGAGGTTCTGTACAGGCCAAGACCGAATTCAAATCAGACGCAGGAATTGCGGGAATTGACGACTCCCATTAAAGAGTGGATACAGTTTGATCAACTTTAGCTTTCACATGCATACCTTACAAATTTGCTTTGCTTTCTACTTATACTTTCTATTTCAAAGTTTATGATATGTCTATGTGTCATAATGCGTATTTCGTACTAAGTCTTTTATATTAATCAAGTTATATGTGTTGGCGTTAATTTTAAGAGTAGTTTCGGGGTTAACAATATCGTGTATAATCATTGGATCTGTGATATAACGCTATTTAATGAGCCAACATTTTTGGAATGGTAACTTGCTAAATGTGGCTTTGTGAGAGCCACCCGTACTAAGCATAGTATTGACATTGTCCAGGTTTATATAAAAGTCTTATCTCGTTTGCGCTAGGATTAGAAAAGTTATTTCATGTGTTGCTCTACGGCGAATCATTGAACATCTGAGTGTGTTGAGCCGGGTTTGTTAGATTATTCTAGTGCGTCGTAGTATCTTTATTGATCTTGCATGTTTTCTCTACTATACTTATTCGTAGTGCAAATCTATATATTTAGAGTCTCTCATCTATCACATCTATATTTACTCAACTTTTCATTCTAATCTTCCTATCCAAAAATCTCAAAACTATTTTTATTTTCTTTTACTTTGTCTTTCCTTGTTGATCTTTAGACAGTGTTCCTTCTCTGTGGGTTCGATATCTTTTAAAACTACATCGCAACTGTATACTTGCAGTTATCATCATTTTTCTATGTGATAAGGGGTATTGACAACACCTACATTTTTCGTGAACAAGTTTTTGGTGTTATTATTGAGGATAAGCCTTACTAAACGAGTATAGCCAAATCTCACGAACAAGTTTTTGGAACCATTAAGTTAAAAGTGGCGATCAATGTTCAATTACTATCTTCGCCATAAATCATTCCAGGTATGAAAATAGTAAATATTTATTATTTATATTTAACATGTTTATTTTTCTTAGTTTTTATAGGTAATAAGTTTAAAAGTTGAAGAAATAGAAAGAATGAAGAAGGTCGTGACCGCGACTATAGATCGCACCCGTGAAATTATGCAGTAAAACCTTTTACTCCTGTAGTGAAGAAAGTCACGATTGCGACACGGGAAGAATATGACCGTTGCAGATCGTGATTAACACGCGACAAATGGCTGAAACTGCCATTACCAGCTAGTTTGAAGGAAAAATCGCTATTTTGACTATTTTGGACAATCAATGACCTATTAGAACTCTATATAAAGGTCTAGGATTGATCCAATAACCACCACAACCTTCTACAAAGCTTTCCAAAGTTCTAATTCTTGCATCTCTATTCTTTTACATTCCAAACCTTTTTCAACCTTTTACTTCAAAATCAAACATGCCTTATGTTAAGGTAGCCACCAATAGAAGAGAAATCCCAAACTATCAACAAGAATAGAGTTGTCCTTTTCCCATTCATTCATGTGAGGAGGGGAAAAGATTCCAAGTTTTGAACAAATTGGAGATCACTGTGACATTCGATTTTGAAGACAAAAAGAAGAGGGTAATTAAATTTCACAACCAAGGTAGACATTATACCGTCACAAGAGAGATGATGAGTACTTGGTTCGGTTTTGAAGTTGAAAACTCATCAAGCATGACGGATTCTTTTCCAACAAATTGAGTTTGGGTAGAATTAACGGGTAAGAGAGTTTTCGATCCCAAAAATTCTCCAAATAAACTTATTAAGGATGAGTGTATTCTTCTACTCCACAAATACCTTGCCACTTCGGTATTTTATCGAGTAGAGAACACAAAGGTCCAAAAGAGAGATTTGATCGTTCTTTCTTGCTCAATAAATAAGCAAAAAACGGAGTTTGTGGATATAATTTGGGACATGATGAAGACAAATTCAATGAGCATGAGGATTAAGATTGGGACGATCAAAATTATCACCGCCATTATAATGGGTATGCGAAACGAACTCCCCTATGTTCAACAACTGGGTGAGTACTTTCGATATATGGATTGGAGTTACTTGAAGAATAATGGACTTCTTCAAGAGAACGATGGTGTCTATTCTTTCTACTCCTACTCCAACAGCACCAAGAAACTAATCTCGACTCATGAAGATTCTTCTACCGGTCCATCTGATCCTACTGCTAGACGTCATCCTAGAAAGGCTCCGATGATTGAAGAAGATGATGAAGATGAAGAAGACGAAGACGAAGCTCCGGAAGATTGGAAGGCGAGTATGCAGGAAAAATTGGACAATTACCAAGCAGAACATGGAGTAATGAAAAAAGACATGAAGATTCTAAAGAAGAGTAATAAATCGATGTTTCGAAAATTATTATCTTTCTTTAGAAAACAAAATTGTCAATTTACTCGTACTCCCCCGGATTCTCCTTCTCAATAAAAACGGGTTTAATATTTTCTTTACTTTTCTTTTTCAAAATTTTAGACTCGTTATTTGTTTTTTTTTTATGTTTTTCATTTTAAGTAAAATCTCTCACAATGAGGACATTGTATTCTTTAGTGTGGGGGTATTAGTAAATATCCAAAAAATCTACAAAAATTGAAGAATGAAAATTTTTCTTGATTTTGTGTTATTTATACATTATCCATACCTATACTATACTAACATATGTTTCAAGGTTATTGTGAGTGTTAGGTATTACAAGTTTGATGTTAGTCCAAATTTCGAACAAAATTTTTATTTCAAGTTTGAGCACACGTTGAAAGTGTGAGCTCTTCATAGCACAACATTTAGCATTAGGCAAGGATGGGTGGTGAGTAACATTCCAAAGCAACATTCCAAGTAAGTTTCGATACATTTCAATGCAACATGAATTAGTATAAGTTATATAGTTTTAGTTTAATGCTACCGATAAGTTTTAAGTGGAGTAACATCTGGTAGTGTTCTTACTATGAGTTTTATATGATATTCTTGAATACTTCCTATAAGTATTGAGTGTGTTTAAAGTTTTGGGAAACTATAGCCATAATACTTTGAAAGTGATCAATAAAGGATGAGGGTATTGAGAGAAAACAAAATCAAAAGAAAGAGAGGATAACCAATGAGTTATGCAAAAGGTGAGGAATGGTACGGAGCAAAAACATCAACCATTCAATAAGTGAAAAAAGAAAAATAGCATAGCACGAAAAAATGGGTGCAAAGTACAAATCTGTACTTCAAAAAGATATGCTCAAAAGAAAAAAAATGAGAGAAAGTGGTATGGAGCATAAAATGCAACCACTAAAAAAGGGGAGAGTGGTATAGAGCATAAAATGCAACCACTAAGAGTGTTTAGTATCCTAGGTTGCCTAAAAATACCTTGAGAACAAACTTTCCAAAGTGTGCTCCCTTTGTCCTTTATACTTTCTACTACTTAAGAGAAGGAAATATTCGAGCGAGCAGATAACACTTATATGAAGACGCAATTCGGTTAGCCATCCTTTAAGAGCAAAGATATGCAACTGGACTATATAAATTTCTCATTACTAATTTGTGGGAAATTTCGTTACTTAACTTGAATCTTATGCAACGTGGGAATGTGGTATTCACTACGATAGTCTTTCACCAAATGTTGTACGAACTTGAATTACTATTTTATACACTTCTGTTGTGTTTACCTTGAGGAAAAGATAAAAGATAAGTGTGGGGGTGTGATAAGTGTATAATTACACTTATTATCTTGATATTTTCAATACATAAAACGATATGGTTTAGAGTCATTTTATACTTCATATAAAAGATTTCACGTGGTATGTAGTTATTTTTTATGCAAGTGCAGAAACTAGGTGATTGGGAGTAAAATGATCAAAAATGGAATTCTATGTAAAAAGAGTGAAAAAGGAGCAAAAATATGCGTGGAAAACAAGGAATTGGCTTAGGATCGAAGTTGTCAAAGACCGGCAAAGTTGCAAAGAAAAATCATGAAGAAAAACACATGTCATGATCGTGACACCCATTCGCGGTCGTGACTTGTCATCCTTCACAAACAGAAAGTTACCAACTATTGTTCTCGATCATAGCATGTATATCGTGCTCGTGACTTGTAACGGTTTTTGGTCAACTCTTCTCAACTTTCAACCGTCAAATAAGAACGATCAACCACCATCAAATTTCAGATGAAAAGAAACCTTTTGGAAATAATCCAATCACGAAAAGGTGCCTTTCCATTGAAGATGAGGATGAAACCTTGCGTCTAATCACATTGAAGTGATGCAACCCTTCGTCAATGGACACGACTCTTTGTTTGGATAGACGCAACCCTTCGCACTCTATAAATAGAGTCCCAAACCAACCAATTTTATGAAGAGTGAGATGGTGTGATATGGTTGATGCATATGAAGAATGCGTGTATGCATAGATAGAGAGTGAAAAAATGTATAAGTGATTTGATTCTTATTTCGATCATTAGATTTCTCCACAAATTCGAGCGATTGTTGTATGAGTGCAATTGCAAAGCACTTATCAATAAAAGTTTCTATTCTTCAACATTCATTTATTCGATACTCACAAAGAATAGCATCCTAGAGGAGGTTCTATACGAGTCGAGACAAAATTCAAAGTAAACATAGGAATTGCGGGAATTGACGACTCCCATTAAAAGAGTGGATACGCTTTGATCAACTTTAGCTTTCACTTGCATACCTTACAACTTTACTTTGTTTTCTACTTATACTTTCTATTTCGAAATTTATGATATGTCTGTGTGTCATAACGATTATTTCATCTTGCATTATTTATATTAACGAAGTTATATGCTTTCGAGTTGACTTTAAGAGTGATTTCGGGGTTAACAAGATTGTTTATAATCATTGGATCTGTGATTATAACGTTGTTTAGTGAGCCAACATTTTTGGAGTGGTAACTTGCTAAATATGGATATGTGAGGGCGACCCGTACTAAGCATAATATTATTATTATCCAGGTTTTTATAAGTGTCATAATTCGTTTACCCTAGATTTAGAAAAGTCATTTCATTTGTTGCTCTGCGGTGAATTATTGAATATTTGGGCTTCTAGAACCGTGTTTGCTAAAGTTATCTAGTGTATGAAATATTCTTTATGATTTTGCATGTTTTTCTCTACTATACTTTTTCTTAGGGAATATATATAGTTTACATCTTCTCTAATCTATTCATGCATCTGTCTATTCATCGGTCTACCACCCAAACCGTACAATTTATCTTATTTCTATTGTTCCGTAACTCTAGTTGGTCCTTAGAACCGAATTCATTCCCTGTGGGATCGATATCTTTTAAAACTACATAGCAATTGTATACTTGCAGTTATCATCATTTTTCTATTTTATAAGCGATACTGACAACACATGTTCATATTTAGAACTTTTATATTATCAGTAGAAAAGTGGTGAATAAGTTTTTGGTGCCGTTGCCGGGGATAAGTCTTTCAGAACGAGTATAGCCAAAATCTTACGAGCAGAACATCACGTGCTTATGACTTGATCCGGTTCTGCAATAGTAACCAATACAATACAATACAATATACTCCTTCCATCAGGTTAAGTACCATCCAATTTATTAAGCTCGGATTAAGTGTTAGCTCATATAATAGCCGTAGCTATCCTGGAATTAGACTTGTTCACGAAGAACACCAATCGTCATAATGTATTAAGATTGACTAGAAACCCATTCTATCAATCTTATACTCTGATCGGAGGTTTATGAGTGTGTCTCTTCAACAGGAGGCCTTAAGGTACATCTCCCATTATATCACTATATCAGGAGCGATGGATCCCATCTTGACTACTCGCCTTACCAATAAGTGATCATCGCTATATTTGTAATCACCCGTATCATCCTGATCACCATGGTATGAACAAGTATGACCCAAAGTATAGCAACTCCTACATAAGGTAACCAGTATCTCAGGTCTGAGGATACTTGTACTGTCATTGCAATAAGACATGACACCAACGCATGGGTATAGTTATTTCCGAGTGTATGTCTTATAGCAATCTCCAATGTATTACCTGAATAAATTCATGAGTTAACTCAAGGTACCACCTTCAACTCGTGAGATCGATTGCTTAGATCTAATCCAAGGAGTGAGCCTACACATGCTAGTATGTTCGCTTCATTATGTCCAGTCGCAATGAAACTATGACTAGAAATATTTAGACTATTCATAATAACACGTTTGTACAGTTCTCACATCACATAGCTCCCACTATGTCCTTGCACTTTCACGCTATGAATTAGTCACAGACTTTGTTTTATCAATGCGCATATATATAATAACACATATATATGATACCATCAAGAAATATAATTTAAATAAACATTGATAAATAACAAAGATGCCTTTATTATTAATAATAACAATAATCTAAATACGGTTTTTACATTATAAAATATATCACCTAATTACCTCTAGAGCATACATCATGTCTAACATATTATACCAGAATGATAATTGGTATAATTTACGATTAACTATTATGGAGAATTGGTTATTAAACATGCAATATTATGTAGTGTCGTACGTACAGCTTGTATAATATATATAATTCTAGTATCAAAACTGGTATAATACATATAATATATATTATACCAGTATTGTGTACTATACCAGAATGATAATCTGTATAATTTATGATTAATTATTATGGAAAATTGGTTATTAAACATATAATATTATGTAATGTCGTACGTACAACCGGTATAGTATATATTATACCAGTATTAGAAATGGTATAATACATATAATATGTATTATACCAGTATTAATATAATATATATTATACATGTGTTAAAACTAGTATAATACATATTATACTCATAATTAACGATAAAAATTAAAAGTCTTACCCTATGTACAATATAAAGATTTTATTGGGCTCCTCTCTCTTTCTCTTATCATTAAACGAGTGAAAGGGTTGTGGCACCCCAAAAATTAATTTATGACTTAGAAAAAATATTAATATTGAGAAATCTGAATATACATATTTTAAAGAATGTGTACTTTATGTCTGATAACATAATAAAATATTCTTAGTTTAATATCAATTGATTCTTTTTTTCATTTTTCTTTTGTGGTTATAGGATTGGGATGATGGTTTGTGTGAGAGTGATGCTGATAACTGGAATAAGGATTTAAGGCTCTTCGATGATGGAGAGGATAGTTTGTTTATGTTACGAATTTCACGCATCTTTTGATGTGATGTTACTAAATGGATTTCATTTTGTTGTTGTTGTAGTTGTTTATGTTGCGCGTGAAAGCTGAATTGCAAGCTAATTCCAGAGATAACCTTGCACAAAACCTCCCGCTTGTAGATTCACTAAAGGCTGACCATATTCACCAAAGAGGAAAGAAGAGCGACATGAAATATTCAAACCTCGAAAAGTTGGAAATCAATCACGAACCGATCATGTGAAATATAAAGGAGAATGGATGAGGCGACTTGTCTCAGTCAACGAGATAGCATGGATTGTGAAACTGCTCAAGTGGTTATAATGTTGGGTGAACGACATTCTATGGATGAATCAAGCGAACAATAATGATATAGCTCCAAAATTATCATATGTAGATGTGTCAGATGATATTACTAATGCTTATGGAGGTGCGAATGAAATTTTTTACTCTTACTATTAATTAATTCGAAACTATTTGCTATTGATTTTCAAAATTTTTAGGGACGTCGTTAAAAATGCAAAAAAAACAATTCAAACTGGCCCTCAATTTTTTAACTTTTAGGGGAAGATTGTTTTGAACTAGACTGCAAGCTTAGCTTTGGAACAGTTTTGGTTGTTCTTTTATCTAATTGTCATTAAGATTTTCATTTTTTGTTCGAATTAAACTGTATATTACATTTATCTATTCTGCAGAAACTTACTTATGTGTGTGTGTGTGTGTGTGTGTTTTTGTTAACTTTTAGTTAAGAAACCATTCATTTAAAAGAGTTAAAAATGCTTATATATCTTGATTAGAGTCATTTAGAAAGATTCCCATGTTTAAAGAATACAAATATCATCAAACAAAAATGCTCATTCTTTTTTCTGAATTGTTGTGTTTACTTTTTTGGTTCATGTACAAATGGGGAAAAAATAACTGGTCCATTTCATTATATCAATATAATTGCATAGTTGCAACACATAGTCAGTGCTGACTTGTTAGGGGTACAATCTAGCAATAGAAAATACTTATCCTAATCTCGTGCATTATGTATATGGTTAGTTCAAACAAACATATATAAAATTATCTATAAAAAACTTATAGATACTATACCAGTATTGAACTGGTATAATATATATAATATATATTATACTGATATTAGAATTGGTATAATATACATTATACCAGTACTAGATTTAGTATAATATACATTATACCAGCATTAACTTGTATAATACATAAAATATGCATTATACCAGTACTAAAATTGGTATAATATATACTATATCCATATTAAAACTAATATAATACAAGTATGTAAATGTGTTGTGCTTTTTATAGCTATTGATGGACACTCATTCTTAGTTGTTAAAGGGCAAGGGTTCAATGAAATAACCCACTATAGTTTTTTTTTTCAATTCTTTGAATGGTTGGTTGTTATTTTGATTGTTTATAATATATCGGGTTTGATTTTGTTATCACAGCAACGGCATTTTGGTAGATGGACTACTTTGTTGACTCAAGCTAAAGTAGTCAAGGGCGTGAGGCACACTCAAGGAGCAAGGTCGAGCCTTAAGCCTATGCTCATCCAAGGCACACTCAAGGCGCAAGATCAAGCCTTGGTGCACTCAAGGCACAAGGTTGAGCCTTGGAGCCTAGATAACCAATTTTTATGTTCGAAAACTGACTATTTCTCATAATAGCAGACACGTTTTAAATGAAGAGTGAAGGAGTAGAAATATTTGCGTTAGTAAAAATGGTTTAATGTCTCAGGTGCTAATATGGCAGTGGCTTAAAGTGAATTATTTGTGATATGTATTATAATATTTTCTTTTGTCATTTTTTGTATCGCTTTGCAATCGTAGAAGAAAAGATGGAGATGCTGCTGGAGCATATATTGCTGTTTCGAGTCTCAAAGACATCGGAAGAGAATTGGGCACAATGTTCTCATTCCTATAAATTCTAGTCCTGGAAGTGATTCTTCTACACCTGAAAGTCCAACACAAGCTCCACTGCTAATCACGCTTCCCTTCATTGTGCCTCCTTCATTTCTAGTGTCTATCCTTCAATCTGAACCTCCTCCTGCTTTACAATCACCAGTGAAAGCAAGTCCACTAAAAAAAACTTGTATAATCTATCTTATACAAAAATTTGAAGTACAACAAAACCGATATAGTATCATTTGTAAATTAAGAAAAAAGCTCTTATAATTATTAATACCTAAAAGAAACTCATAAATTTACAAATATAGACTAGATAAAACAACAAATGATAATACAAAATGAGCTCTTAAAGCATAACACATGTATAAAAGTATTTATTCTATTTATAAAAGTGGTATAATAAAACTTATACCAAAAGCATTGGGCAATAACATTGTATAACTTGTGCAATTATCTTTATCAAATTGTATAATAAACAGAGAGACAAAAACATGGTAATATATTTAAAATTTGGAACAAAAAATGAATTTACAAAGCATTTGTATACTAACATTTGAAAAAAAAAAAAAGAAAATTAACACTTTTAAATACAACACAACATAACACGACAACAAGTTCACTCACTACACCACCACAAGTTCTCCTATAGTGTCTGAACTTATTACACACAATGCATTTAACTTTGGTCATTAGTTTCCCCTCCCAAGCTTGTTTATTTCCATTTTTCCTTGGTCTTCTAGGCTAGTTCCTTGTACTTGGAGGTAGAAATTTCTGAAAAACTACTCCCATGAAGCATCTTTCTCACCATGGACAACTGCGAATGCTAAAGGAAAAATCATACTTGAAAAATAAGTCAATTTCAAGATTAACAGACAATCATACAGTTGCATGACACATCTGAATACACTTGGTGGAACATCTTCACCTTTATCTTTGAAAAGAGAATATGATTAATACTATAATGTAAATATCGATAGGTTTCAGAAACTGATTATAATCTTTATTATTTTCAATACCTAGTAAAAGACTATGGTAGAAAAGACAAGTCATCTTCAATGCCATGGATTTGATAATGAGCTTAAGAAAAAACCAAGTCATTTCCAAAACATCATCTTAAGCCAATTATACATTCTTCATAGTAGATGCAAGAGCTCAAATTCATTCATGGTAAAAATCTGTACCAAAAACAACCACAAATCATGAAACAGAATCATGTATAATATATTATACAAAAAATAAAAAAAGTATAAAACCTATTATAACACTAATAAATTAACAACGAAAGCTATATTCAATACTCTGCAACAAAATTCAACACTGTAAAACTATCATACCAATTACAAAATAGGTATAAGACATTTTCAAACAAATACAAAAACATAGAAACAAGCATATTAAGCAATTAGTCTGCAGAAAAATAACACTTGTCCCATATCTTTTCTTAAACTATTCACCAATTAAGTATAATAATACTTTAAAAGAATGGGGATAGACAAGGAGATGAAACAATAAAAAAGGTTGCAGAACATATGTATAACAATTAATAAAAGGAAATGAAGCTTACAATGAGATCTATTTGCACAAAATTCAAATCTGTTAGGAATTTCATCGAACATGTGGTGTGCTATTAAGATTATCATCTAATCCTGAGACAAAATAAATTGAGAATCATCTGTCCAAACAACACGATTATGGATCTCAATAGCAGAAACATTTATCTAGATTGAAAAGTTCAAAAGATATGAAATCTTGAAATTGCAAAAATAACAAATTCTAAATTCTATTCAAAAGCTAATCATAAAAGAATAATAAACATAAACAATTGAGACTCAAAAGAACTCAAAAGAAATAAAAGTAGAAATTGAAATAGTATTTACACTAAGAAACGAAATACTGAAATCACAAAAAACGCAAAATCAAAAATCAGAATTTGAATACAAAATACGAACAAGAAAATTAGAGAATCACAATAATCAAATAGGAAAAATACTTGTAATGAAATCAACGAAAATTGAAACAACATCAATATCTAAATGAAGAAACAATCACCACAAAAAACATAAATCAACCAAACAGTCTAATCGGAAGAACAAAAGCAGCAATCACGAAGAAATCATGAATCAAAAGAGAAAAGAAATCTGCGAATCAATGAGAAAAGAAAATCATGTCAGATGAAATAAGAAAAGGAATAATACAAATTGACCTAATCGAAAGAATCAAAATCAAATATTGTAATTGAATAAACTGAAACTAGATAATAATATAAAATAGGAAAAAATTACAATGAAATCACTGAATACTGGAACAAACGAAAAAAGAAGAATCACGATAAGAATAGAGGAAGAAATCAACTAAAAAATCAGAGGAAGTAATCAAAAGATCAGAGAAAACAATCACGAGAAGGTATAGTGAATCAAAAGAGAAAACAAAATCATGAATCAAAGAAGAAAAGAAATCGCAAATCCTAGTGAAGAATTCATAGCTCAGAAGCTTCAATTGGCAAAGTTGAAAAAAAGCTTGAATTATTAGCTTATATACGAACGTATAATTACAATAATGAAAATATAACAAGATAAGAATTTAATTAAATGTTATTTAGGACATTAATTATTTAATCTAATAACTGATCATTCCTTACAATTCTCTTATAAATATTAATCTAAATGTCCATCAAACAAACAAAATTAATACATCTTCCCAAAAAATAATTTCTCTCACTCCCTCACATCATGAATCTCTCTAACTTTACTCTAAATTTACTTTAAAAAACAGAAATTGCTTGAAATGTCCCCTTTCATGTTTACTATTTAGTAAATGTCCAATGGTCAAACTAATTTATTGTTTACCACTTTTTACATTTTAAATTAATTTAATACCTATATATTCCATCCATTATCACAAACGTGATTTGTGGGATGGTGGTTACTATATTTCAAATTTTTTAACATTTATTTTAGATTTTTATCCTAATTAATTAATAGACTTCTTAATTGATTCAATTTCTTTCCAAATTCATTAGTATTCTTCTTATATGTTTTAATTTCTTTCCAATTTCACCTTAGTTATTTCACGTTTAAGTTCAAAATCGCCATTTTCATTTATTTACTCCTTAAATCATCAGTTTCATTTAATTCCATTATATCGCCAGTTTTAATTCTTTCCAACTTCTCTTGAGATATTCCACATTCAAATTGAAAATCGCCTATTTCATAGCCAAATCACCAATTTCGTTTTCTTGATTCAATTTCATTTCAACATTTATTCAATTTCCGATTTTTTCAAATCAAAAGGATTGTTTCGATACTCCGCGGTCAATCAATTTTTTGACAAGCTTCACTGATTAATGGATGTGGTTGCTATTTTCCTTCACCACAATGGTTCCTAGAGTCAAGAAAATGAATTTATCAATTACAATGCTTAGGGTATTCTACCAAAAACTCTAGCTATGATGATTTTAGAAGCATTTTATTTCTTACTCTTAAACTAGATCAATTGAGTGAAGATATTCAAGTGAAATATCAACCCAGGGACAAGGATCCTCTATTGGAAATTGATGATGTTATGTCTTTGCAATTCTACTTGCACCTAAGATCTCAAATAGAAGACAAAATGCAATATCCTATATGCACTCAAATTGTTATGAAAGAAGTTATCAATGATCACGGTAATAATCTGTTTATTGAACATTCCCTAAATCTTATCTATTTTGAATAGTCTTTGCTTTAACAAGTTGTTGTCTGTGGGTTTCGTCTTTATACTTATTTTAAGGGTTCTGTATATTTTGTATATACCTTTTTTATTTTTTTATAGTTTTGGTATATTTTGAACATATGTTGATGGTTACACTTTTATTCTTGTTTTTAAGCATTTCTGTATATTTTTGTTTACCTTTTTTATTTTTATAGGTTTGGTATATTTTAACATATGTTGCTTTTAAATTACTAATCTTATTATATTTTTATTAATATATCAATATTCTTATTCAAAC
The DNA here is from genome assembly GCA_949673415.1 of Euphorbia schlechtendalii. Lineage (NCBI taxonomy): Eukaryota > Viridiplantae > Streptophyta > Magnoliopsida > Malpighiales > Euphorbiaceae > Euphorbia > Euphorbia schlechtendalii. Next base: position 37,823 of record CATIWQ010138590.1, on the reverse strand, counting down.
AACCATTGCATTGAAAATATGAAATTCTATTATTTTTTATGTGTATATGGTTTTTAGATTTTTTGTATATTTGTATATACTGTTTTTGATAAATTTGAACTAGAGTTGCTGTACAACTAATAATATTTATTGTATTTTTATATTTTATCTATTATATGATATAATTTCATCAGTAGATTATTGGTATATTTTCCTGTTTGCAGTTGAAGAACAAGGTATTGTTGCTGCAAATCAAATTTTTCCTATTGATCTGTTTTCTATCCCTCCTTTATCTCTATTTTTCCTTCGGTAAATTAAATTGATTAATGTGTTTCTTTTATGATGTATAAGGTGGAACCATCAATTGGGCATTTGGTTACAGTTTCTCGCCATGGGAATGATTATGTTGTTGATATGGAAGAGAAGGAATGTACATGCAACTGATTTCAATTTGATGGATGTCCATGTTGGCATGCTCTTGCGTACATTCAAAGTTTCACCTAAGGGCGCGAACTTTTTGTTCCAAGTACTATACGAAACAAGAAATGCTTGCTGCCTATGAAGGCATTATATATCCGATGCCATCTCGAAAGCTGAGGGATATTCCCGCAGACATTATGGATCAAGTTTTTCTCCCTCCCGATGTAAAGAATAGGGTTGGAAGGCCTAGGAAACAAGATTACATCCTTGGTGAGAGAGGAAATCAAAAGCTAAAGTAAGTTGTAGTGTTTGTGGAGACAATGGGCATAATAGGAGAACATGTAGACGTTCAGGGTAGATTACCAACATATAAATTGTTTGTGTGATGAATATTGTTTTTCTTAATTGGGTAGGAACATGAATACATTTATCTGGTAAATTTTTTTGGTTATAATATTTTCATAACAACAATTAATTTTATATGTATCGAAATGTAGACTTTGTTTAATTAAGTATATTGTTTGTTGTATAATTCTGATATAAGTTTGTTAAATAAAAATATACCATTTTATTCTGCATTATAAATATACCTTCCGATTGTAAATATATATATTAGTATTTTTAAAATATATGTTTTTATAGTTAATCTTTGTAGTATATTGTATGTGTATTCTAGGAATTATAAGTAGACTATTTAGGCACTATTTATATATTTCACATATACGTTTGTATACATGTGCACATAAAAATATACCATTTTATTTTATCTCTTAATTTTTTTATAATGTAGGTGTACTTTAGGAAGTATAAATATAATTTTATTATTGGAAAAATGTATCAATTTCGTTATGTTATCAATTTATATCATTTGTATACTTTAAATATGCGTTTTAGGATGTAAAAATATACCATTTTTCTTTAATCTAATGTGGTTGTGCATTGTGCATTATAAATATACCTTTATTATTAGAAAAATATACCAATTTTTCAACAAGTTTACTATATATATACAATTTGTGTATTTCAAATATACGCTTGTATACACGAGCACGTAAAAACATACCATTATCTTTAATCTCTTAATCTTTTTTTATAATGTAGGCGGACATTGAACATCATAATATACTATTCTATTGTGAAAATATATTGATTTTCCATTAAGTATACTTATTTGTTTTATAAAAGGCCTAATGCGTCTTAAACCCCCTCAACTTGTCCCTAAACTCCATATTCCCCCCTGAACTTTGAAGTGTTCTCAATGCCCTCTTGAACTTGTCTAAATGTTCTCAAATTCCCCCTGAACTTGTCTAAACGTTCTCAATGCCCCCCTGAACTTGTCTAAACATTCTCAATTTCCTCCTGAACTTTGAAATGTTCTCAATTCTCCCTAAACTTGTCTAAACGTTCTCCAACACCCCCTCAATCTAACGTTGCAAGTTGCGTTAGTGGACCAACAAACATGAGCACGTTAATGAAAAAAAATTATTCAAAAAAATTAAAAAATAAATAGATATCCCAATGTTAATATTCTAACGTTACAAAAGTCCAAATCCCTAAATCGTTCTTCAGATAGAGGGGGTGATGGAGTGCGGTTTAGAAAAGTTCAGGGGGAAATTGAGAACGTTTAGACAAGTTCAGGGGAAAATTGAGAATGTTTAGATAAGTTCAGGGGGGCATTGAGAACACTTCAAAGTTCAGGGGGGAATATGGAACTTAGGGACAAGTTGAGGGGGTTCAAGATGCATTAGGCCTTCATAAAAAAAAAGTATACTTATTTGAGCATATCATTATGCATGTGAATGAAATATATATACATTTTTACAGGAAACAAACACATTGCATACAATAAATATAACATCAATAAAAATAAAATATTAACATTAGTTAACTACAGTGGAAGCATCCATTGTTCACAAAATACCATTGTAATGACACAAACACATAATCTAATTTTAGATACACATCTTTAATCAATTTTCGACTAATGGCTTGAATGGCCTAAGGTACTCATCATCATTGTGTTCCCCTTTATCTGCTTTTTTCTTACCATGATAGAAGAAGCTCAAGGCATACCTTCTCCGGTGGGCTTTGATATCGATCTTATCTAGGATTGACCTATTTTCAATCAGGTATTCGACATAGAGTAGAACAAACACGCCACAATCATTGTAAACAAAATTTTTTAGTCAAGTTGTTTACTCAATATGTTTATATAATTAACAAGTCATAAAGTAATACTGCAATAATGAAGTATATGAATAAAACAATCATGCCATAATCCTTGTTGTGGAGGTTTTCAACATAAACAATATCAAACGGATGGACACCATAATTCATGTGTGCTTTAGAATCCATCAAACTCTCATTTTTATCCAAAATAAACTCAATATCATAGTTAATTCTAAGATATACCAACAACATAAACTCAGTATACATAGTTCATTTTAAGATATACCAACAACATAAACTCAGTATACCAACAATATAAAGTCAGTATACATAGTTAACATCCAAGTTACAGATATACATAGTTAATTCCAACAACATAAACTCAATATACTAACTTAGAATGTGTATATCAAGCTAATTCTAAGATATACCAAAATAATTCTGAAAAGAGGAATGAGCATCAGAAACAACAACAAAGAATCACAGTATGAACAAATTTGAAAAATAGAAATACGAAACAACTGAAAGCAACAAACTACAAACAAATTAAATGTGTATACTTAGCATGTGTATACCGAGTTAACTCTAAAAACATAAACTCAGTATTCCAAGTCAAAGGTATACATAGTTAATTCTAAGAACATAAACTCAGTATACGAAGTTAGCATGTGTATACTTAGCAAGATGCTAATTAAGCAAAATAAATAACCAATTTATACATAAATAGGATTGGGTGCAAACTACAGTAAATAAACAAGATTCATGTAGGTGGGTGAACTTGTCAGCAATCAAAAGATGAAGATTACGTATATTATGCTAAATATACATTCCCAAAGGTACGTATATTTATCATAGACATAGAAAATTATCATAGTAAATGTACAATTATTACCTAGAAAGTAGAATCTTTTTGTTTCCTCGTATATTTTCTTCTTGAATAGGTCTGTGAATTTGCATACGAATTAACATTCAAAAATGTTTTCCAGGATAACATCGAAGTATGAATGAAGTCTTAAATAATTATTAACAAAAATTGAATTCAAAGTGAAATGATCTACCTTGAGTTTTTTTGTCGGAACACCAGTTAATGTCTCAATACTTGAATTCATTATGTACCCAGAAGTCTCTGAAGTAATGGACTCAAAAACAATTAATAATCATATCAGAACTTAATTTGCAGTGAAAAGGGGGGAAAAGGAACAAGAAAAGAAATTTGATAAATTAAAAAACCCAAGTAACTCAATTCCACGCGATTAGCACAAAGAAAAGTAATGGTGGATTGAAAAAGGAAGGAAGGGGGAACTAGATAGAAAAACAAAGTGATTTTTACAATGAGTAGAATCGAAGTACCTCAAATCAAAGCGATTAGCATCAAAGAAAAGTAATGGTGGCTTGAAAACGGAAGGAAGAAGGTTGTTGACCAGAAACAAACTGATTATTCAGAGTAGAGAATCAATGCATGCATTTGGTGTTGAATCGGAGGTTGAAGATGATTGAGTTTACCATTTTTTACAGGTTAGGAGATTTAGAGCATGTCCAATGGTTTCCCATTTTGAAGATATCCCCAAAATGGGGAACCATTATGGGAATGGTTTGCTCCAACTATTCCCCATTTACTCTATCCCTAAAATAGGGTTCCCTATTTTGGGGAATGATTATTTTATTATTTTAAATGTACTTTTTTTTATTATTTTATTATTATATGTATATAATGGATTTAATATTTATATATTTTATATTATGGGTTTATTATTTGGGTATTAAAATATTATTACTTTATTGGAATCTGAAATGGAGAATGGAAAATGGGAAAGATGGTTGGAGCAAAAACACTGTAGATCCTGTAAAATGGGGTTTGAGGAATGGAAAATGGAGAAAATGGTTGGAGTTGCCCTTAGAGATTTGATCTATTTAAGAGTTTTTTAATATTGAATTGTGTAGGAGATTTTAGAGCCCTAATTAACCGGGTTTCTTGTTTTGTTAGTGGGGGTATGGAATAAATGAAAATGGGTATTTACTTAATTAAAATTCTTTTTTTATATTATAATCTTAAATAGGGATATTTCATAAATTTGAATATCCAATTTGAAAAACTCTACTCTATAAGGGGGGCATTTACAAAAAATACCTAATTATTTAATTAAACGAACGTATAATTACAATAATGAAAATATAACAAGATAAGAATTTAATTAAATATTGTTTAGGATATTAATTATTTAATCTAATATCTGATCATTCCTTACAATTCCCTTATAAATATTGATCTAAATGCCCCATCAAACAAACAAAATTAATACATCTCCCCAAAAAATAATCTCTCACTTCCTTACATCATGAATCTCTCTAACTTTACTCTAAATATACTTCAAAAAATCATTTTCCCAACCAAACTAGCAGAAGACACAATCTCTCTATTATCCATTTTCTCTTACCGGTTACTAACTTAAACTTCGGTAAAGCTACACCAGTAGCCCAGACTATCCCCTCTAACCACCATTTTTAAAAAATAATCTCTCACTTCCTCACATCATGAATCTCTCTAACTTTACTCTAAATTTACTTTAAAAAATCATTTTCCCAACCCAACACGCCGAAGAAACAATCTCTCTATTATCCATTTTCTCTTAGACCATCTCCAATCTTACACCTTCAATTTTCACTTCAAATTCTATTTTACTCTATTATTTAAAATTGCTATAGTGTTTTTTCTCCAACCATGAATTTCATTTTTCACTTCTAACTTTAAAACCACAACTATAAAAGTAATAGTAATTTTTTAAAAAATAAAATAAAATAAGTTTTTTATAAATAAAATAACATTAACATTCTAAATATATATTCAAAACAAAAGAAATTTTAAAAAAATTAAAAAAAATAAAAAAAAATAAATATTTTGAAATTGTGAACAATGTCACTTTAAATTTGAAGTAGCACTGTTCACATTTCAGAATTTGAAACCAGAAATGAAATGAAATTGGAATAACCTCACTTCATTTCCAACTCCAAACCCCACTTTTGAAGTGAGGTTGGAGATGCTCTTACCGGTTACTTAAACTTCGGCCAAGCTACACCAATAGCCCAGACTATCCCCTCTAACCACCGTTTTCAATCACGCGATACTAATAGAGTAGTGTTTGGCGCCAATAATGCTAAAATATAAAGTAAAGGGACTCAAAATGTGTTTTGCCCCGAATTAATCTCATATCACAATTCATTGATGCATAATGTTGCAGACATTCACCTTTCCTTATGTACAAACTGCACCCAAAACTCTCTCACATGACACATCTACATATATATGAAAGAATGTAACAAATATACAAATCTCACAATTAATTCCATGAATACCTATATACCCAGAAAAATTCATTGATAATCCAATAAACCGAATTTCACATGCAAACCGATCTTCCCTCCATCGGTCACCAACTTAGCAGCAGTAACCAACCAATGGCCCGGGGCATCATGTGGGCCCCGCACCACCTCAGCGGTCTCAACATATTTAAGAAGCTTCCCAGACCGAACCGGAACTGGCGGGCCCTCCCCAAACACACCCGAGTTCAACGCAGCTGGGGCCTGCTTCTCCTGGCCGGTAGTGGTTCGCTGAGTGAATGTGAATGTTGTGCTAAGATTGGTCAGGAAATTCGACTTGTGAGAAGATTCTGGCGCAGCAGACCACTCAGTCTTCCTTATAGTGCAGTTCGGTAAGAGGGTGAATAGCAGCCGAAGGTGAAGAACGTTCTTCGGCCACTTCCCTTTGCTTAGGAGTTGAGCACCAGTTACAATGAAAACTCCACCTGTGCCTCCTTGTAACCAGTTCGGGTCGTGCTTGACGACAGATGTGCACACCTATTTCATACATTCCTATTACATTAATTTATTTTGCTTGAAGGTTGTGTTTGCTTGCTTCAATTTTATTTTTTAACATGCCTAATGCATCATGAGGTGCCACAAGTTGCCCCCAATGACCCCGTAGCTCCCTCAGTTTTCAAAAAGTGCACCGAATAACACCCTGAACGTCACGTGTCATCTTCATGTTGGGTTGACTTTTCAAATATGTTATTTTCTTAATTTTATCTCTCCAATCAGAAGCTGAAACATGGCAATTAGAAAGCAAAGTGGTGCACTTTTTGAAAGTTTGGAGCGCAGTAGGTTTCTGAGGATAAACTGGGGCACCACTCGAAGCATTAAACCATTTTAATATTTATGCATAGGCTCATTATACTATAAAATATGACAAATCTAATAGACATATAATAGATAACGTTGATTGTTTTGTGTAACTGACCTTGGAATATCGCTTCCATCTAAGTGGTTCCAAGAATTGGTCGCCATGCTTATAATCATCTGATCCTCGCCATTCACATGGTTTAGAAAAGGAGTCGGTTGATGAAATCATGTTGTTGGGAAGGCTAGAGAGATGTTGTAAATGTAACGCTAGACGATTGCATTTTTTCCCCTCAAGATATAAGCGTAATCCGAGCACTGGTTTTCTATCGCTTGAAACCTGAAAATTTCCAAAATCGATAAACTTAGCGGTTGATGTGTACATGAACAAATTCACAAATGTCAGCTTTATGCTACAGTTAAAATCAATGTTGAGCAGTTAAAAATATTAAAGGCACTATATCCTTCTCGACCGCACCTGAATACGATTTTAGTCTTACAAAAAGCAAAGATCAATTATGTTGCGTGTTCATTCTAGAGAGAAGCACTTGACTAAAAAAAGTCATTTTGGTTTTTTTTCATTCACAGGTTAAACAATCGGTGGAATGCTAAAGGGCAAAAATACAATAAAAAGCTGCTCACAAAGTTTTAAGAAGGTTTCCCAATTTATATATGGTTCTTTGACTGGCAAGAAAAGCTTTCCTATAAAGGTTCAGAAAAATGATGCCGCCTGATTTCTTTCTAAAGAATGGGAAATTTCAGTATAATGACATAAAATGAAAATTCAATACATTGAGCATAAACACAATGAAAACTCCGTCATAGCAAGGAGTGAATAAAAGGTAGTGTGTAAATAGTACCTGGGTGGGGCTAACATAAAGTTTAGGACCGAGACAGCTGAATCTTAGAGAGGGGCAAGAAGCTTTTCTCCGTTGATGGCGCAAAGGCAGCTCACAGAACATAGGAGCCCATTGCTTTGGAACTTGGAACTCCAAGAAGTATTGTAGATCCTCTGGAGCTGGCTTGTCTACGCATAGAGAATGGATACACCCAAATTCATTTTTATGCAACCTCAAAAATGGCAAAAAAATAACATAATATATTGGTCGTAGAGCTCCAGCATAAATTAATTTCCACATGATTTCAGTTCTAATCACAGGTTGCCGAAAAATTGACAGGACATAGGGCCAGTTTGGGATTGCATTCCTAAGCTGTTGTCCCAAAAAGCTCCATTTTCAAGCTTTCCTGGGTTGTTGTCCTGAAAAGCTCGGGAAATAAATAGCAAACAGACCCTAATTAGTTAAGATTAAAAGTCAAAATCTTTGGTCCAATGCCAAAATATATTTTCTTATGAAAAAGTTTGTGAGTAGAGCTTTTGAAGACAGCAGCTATGACAGCAATCCCAAACAGGCCCATAGAGTTCAAGATTAACTATAGTTGATGCATGATAGTCACATGTTTCTTGTCAAAATTCTCAATTAGTGTTTCAACTTTGAACAGGTTTCTTTCACTTTCAATCACACTTGCACTGAGAAAAGCTAAATATAGGCCAACGATGACAAATACCTAATAACCGAGTATATTATTTAGAAAAGACAACTTACAACGCAAGTACAGGTTGATTGCATGACTAAGATAACCACTTCCTGGAATTCCATTGAGAAGAGAAGTAATAGGTACAAATTTGAAGAGTGTTGCTTCTGGTTTAATAGGTACAGTCTGAAGCCAGTTGGAGTGACTGTGGGAAAACACGTCCCCTCCTCTTTTCGAACAAATGATAGTCAGCCCCTGCCACATCACAAAATAAATATCATCAAACTTATCAGAATTCTTTCCATTTCACATATAATATAACTGCATGGTATTTGAATTCTTAACATACATCTTTGCTTGATGTTTCTGTAATGCTGGTCAACTGCATCGTATTTGACTGTAAAATACGATTAAAGACCTCTGGAACCTGCAAAAAGATATCACTTCATTAATAATGTACTGAAATGAGATTATAATTATATTCTACAGAAGAAGAAAAAAGAATTACTTTTTGTTTATTGTCTCGAGTATTCCTGGGTAGTAAAGTGGGGCTTCTTCTATCTGAAAACAAAAAATCTCCGAGATCTTCCAAATGCTTTCTGAGCTCAGAAGGAGGAATTGGAGAGTTAGGTTGCTGTCTAACACAAATTAAATCTTGACCTCCAACTGCCATCCCTACTATTATATGTGTGCCAAATGTTCTGATGAACCTGCCTAATAAGATTAGTCAGTATCGGTTACCAAAGCTATACTATTGCAGTAATTGTAAAAATGTTGAATCATATTGAGGTAATTCATCGCCAAGACAAATAGCACTAGACAAGTTGCTTCTTTTTTTAATTGACCACAACAGCAATAAAGTGATCCCTCTTTTCCTGACAGTCGTAAAAATGTTAATGCTATCTTTGGAGGGGTAATGTTTAATAGCTTCCACCATTAAAATTAGCCTCGATCTTTCTCTTTCTTGACTGTATTTACTTCTTTTTGTTTTTTTCGATAAAGAAAAGGTTCTACTCAGAATTTATATGATATGTGAAACTTTTTTCAACGACCAAACCCTTTTCCTACCATCTGTTTTGTTACCGAAACATTAAAGGAAAGGTCTAAAAGCATCTTGAATCAAGCTACCCATGCAAATTGATTTTTCTGCTTAAATTCTTTTTTATTTTAATAGGACAGCTGGAACTTAATAGTACAGTCAATTAATGCATCTATAAAAATATGAACAAATACGCATCAAAGCTTTTACTGGCATGATAAGTTCAAGAAGAATAAAGTATGTTTTAAAAAATCTACTCAGAGCCTTTGAATGAATAAAATATAATTCAATTAGCATGCAACTAGATGGTAAATCTACTATGACACGATAAGTTGTGAGAAACTAATGGCTCTCTACCATACTAAATAGATTCATATAAATTATAGAGCCACAACAAATAAAAGTTAAAATATGTGAAATTGTAAAAAAAAAAAAGCACATTAATATGGTCCATAATTTCTGATACTAACAAACTTCACAGTTTTAACTGACCTGTGAACTGTAACTTCTATACTAAGATTATCATATTAATTGCTATTCTTTGTTCTGCTGTGTAGGCAGAAAAAATCACACAAGTACTTGATCCTAACTTGCTTGTTTTCACATTACTCGATTTCAGATTTGTTGTTTTGTAAGAAAAGACCCTTCAGGGACAATTAAACAAGGCCAGTCCTAGCAAATAATAGTGATTTCTTTCTCTTACTATTGAGTTTATAATGAGCATGAATTATGGGAAAGTGACATAAGTTGCAAAATAAGGTCAGAGATAAACAACAAAAGGGATATATTTCCACGTTTTCATCATAAGAAAGTATGCATAGAAATACAGTTCTAGGTGTTAAAGACAGGAAATGTACTAGTATTATAGTGGACCCTTTTCTTTTCGCTTCCATGTCTGCCAAAATTCTAATTTACTCTTGCTGTTATTTTATGTTTGTAATTTAAATTTTTTCTAAGAAATTCAGCCACCTTTCAAATGATATATTAAGAAAAAAACTATCAGCTTCTCCCAGTATTTTTCTTTTTTTTCTTTTTCAAGAATTTTATCAAACTAACAATAGTTGTTATTAACATTATCGTTACTGTTATGTTGATAATAATTTTTCAGGCTCGTTTCAACAGCTATCAATATCCAACAATCAGCACTACACCTATTACTTATATTAGTGGCTATAAGCATTCATTACAGTTTCCACTAACTCCACCACTAACTTTAACATTACCAAAATCAAGTATCAGGTTCCACTAACACCACTTCAATGATATTTGAATGCTTTTGCTTTGAGAACTTCCAATGGAACTTTAATGTATTAAGAATATCTAGTTAAATGTATTTAGTAAATATGGCTAGTTATCGATTTATTTTCTTTACATTAAATATAAAGTCGGAAACAGGTCAGTGTAGCTTGTTTTGGCTAAAATTTCCAGTTACCAACAACAGAGTCCTATTAGACCAAAGATGAATACAATGAAATGTTATTCTTTTATTAAATAGTAATTCAGTTCTTAACTACCATCCTTATAGCTCTTATTAATCAAAATAAGAAATTAATAACAAAAATGGCTTCAATTGAAAAAAGGTAGGTGTTGTCATCAATCGAAGATAAAAAAAAGGGAAGGGTATGAGTTGATTCACAAATGCTCAATTATGTACTAAAAATGCTCTTGTGCCTTAAACTAGATAAGATAACAGAATTCGATGTAACTGAGAAGGGTTGAAGAACATCGAACTTGGATGAAGATTATAATAAATGAGCTCCGATTACCAGATCAATCAAAGATGGATTTTTATTCTTTTCATGTAAAAGTGACTTTTCAAGAAAATGAATGGAAAAGAAGAGAGAATCCATAGAGCCATTCCAACAGCTTGGTTCTTTCTTGTCTATCACGATCCCAACATGTGTTGATACTTGATAATATCATTTCCACTTGTGTAAAATTTAATCCAAAATACATTTCAGTGTTCATACAAGTAATTCTATAATATGCCTCACGAAAATTGAACATTTTTTAGAAAGTGATTGTCAAAATAGTAAATATGAAAACATTGGTATTATGATGAAAGTTTGTTATCATTGTTAACAAAGAACAAACGACAAAAAGATCTAGTACTTCACTTTCTCTACGGGAATAAAGTAAATAAATAAATAAACGAAGAAAACAACTATGACTTTGGATTTTCGCAACTTAGTTTCATGAAAAGTCACAACTACCCGCCCACACCTCCAACAAACATTACAAAAAAGGAAAGAAAAGAAAAGTGAAAAATAACAAAAATCCTTAACAACATTTAATCTACATTGATGTTACACAAACTAATACATACTCTTTTGTCACAAACAATATCACACAATTTGTGCCACATACCATAGGATAGACTAGTGGTGTTAACAAGGGTTTTATAATATTTTCCGTTTTTCCAAACAGTAGATGACGATTTGTCATGAGTCATGGCCAAACTAGTCCTCATACTATCCACTTTGCAAAAGAGAAAACCTACAAGGTTATTTTTTCTGATGTACTCTACCAAAAATAAGGCTCACATTGAACATTTAAGTCGAACTTCATAAATTTCCTCATGCATATTGTTAGAGAATCAGTAGAGTAATTAGGGGAATAATCAGGGGAATGATTAGTTGGAGCGGTTAATGGTATATTAATTTATTACCTTATTCATATTATCCTCCGTATATAAATATGTTTAATCCCTCATTCAATATCAATACAATACATTCAAAATGTAGTCTTCTAGTTTATTAAATGGTATCAGCGCCTAGAGATTTCTGGGTTTCTTTCGGGTCAATTTATTGTCGCACTCTGTTTCCACTCAATTTTTCGGTGATTCCCGCTGCCTTTGAGAGCAGTTGTCTCACCGACTATTCTCTCTCACCGCCTTTATATTCCTATCTCTTTCCTGGTTGGAGTTCCTTTTGTTGGAGCCTTGTGTACTCCTGTCTTCCCTTATCTTCTTCCATTTTAAATTGACATGACTCTTGTTCATGTTTTCTCCCTCCTGAAATTCTCATTGGTTTCACTGTTGATCTCGTGTAAAAACAGTGGTGTTTGGAATAGAGCATTGTGTGCTCTTTGGCATTTCTTCAATCTTTTGGTGACTACATCTGGTTACTTTTGTGATTTGGTTCATTGGGGTAGAGCTTACAGAATTTGGATACTACATAGATCACATCTATCTGCAGTGTTTTTGGCAAATGTTCGAATGTCATTTCCCTTTGAATTGCCGTTTGATCTGCCAAGAAGTGCAGCGTTTGGGGATCTTGCAGTAGATAGGTGGTTCGTCGTATTGACTTCTTAAAGCGTCACCTCATTCTCGTTTCTCGATTTATCTATTTCTTGTTATTGCTAATGAATTATTGTATTTTGTTTGTTTCAAGCTTGAGCATGTATGCTCTAGCTTGAGGGGGAGTGTTAGAGAATCAGTAGAGTAATGAGGGGAATAATCAGGGGAATGATTAGTGGGAGCAATTAATGGTATATTAATTTGTTATCTACTTCGTATTATCCTCTGGATATAAATATGTGTAATCCCTCATTCAATATCAATAAAATACATTCAAAATGTAGTCTTCTAGTTTATTACAGCAAGCATTAGAGACAAGAATGACTAGCAGAAAGCTATATGCTGTTTAAATTAACAAACCTAATCCATCAATGTTATAGGTACTTCCTTTTCAAGAGCACATAATTTAATTAGTAGAGAACTAGTTTAGCATATTAATCTCTCATTTTTACAAGGTCATAAAAAGTTAATAAAATTATGAGACACATGATCATCATTAGCCAAGTGGAGGAGAAGACAAAAAGAAGAAAAACCAAATCAACAATTAACAAAAAAAAAAATATCAATCACCAAATATTGACCTTTGATATCACAGCCTCAAAATCTGCAAACCCATCTTCGGCAAATGATTCGTCGATGGGTTCATTATTATCTGCCTCTCCATAGAGCTTAATTTCATCAACTGAAACCCCCTTTTCAAATAAAACCTAACAAATGCTCTATGTTTAGAAATAGCATATACAGTCATTCATGAGAAAGAGAAACGTAAACACCCATTACCTGTAAGAGTCCAGGTGCATCTTCCTCTAGAGCTGTTTCGATTGAATCCCTGCAATTCATATTACAAGTAGATCGCCCCAAATAAGGAGAGAGAAACTTAAAATGTATAAAAGGGAAACTTCAAAAGTTGGTGTAATATAGAGAAAAGGTTATGGAAGAAGTACGTGGCAGTTTTCTTCCTCTTTCGTGGCCGGTTGATCTTTATTGTGTTTGAACCTTCCATGAGATCATGGCCATTTTCAAAAGATGAAGGAAGAACTTGGGGGAAGCCTTCAAAATTCCCTGAAGTATTTATTTTAGAAGATACTGACTGTTTATGTAGCTTCATTCGGTCTAGCAGCCCCACGTCATCAAACTTGTCTTCATTGAGTTCTCGAGCAAAATCCAGTTCACTCTTAACATGTACCTCGTTCAAGGAAAATTTTTCCATGGCATTCAATCCTAGGTCATGCAATTTGCTATTGTACGATGGTTCAGTCTTTACTTTGACCAAGTTCAACAAAGTTGAATCAGGCGTGTGTTTTACGCTTGTTGGCATGTCATCAAGTGGATCTCTCGAACTTGAACTCAGAGGTTTTCCCTGAGATGAAAATATTCACTTGACGTGTTCAACAGAATAAAATATTATGGGATATCCATAAAAAGTACTGACCATGGATAGAACAATGATTCTAAAGACACAATATGTTTTGCAAGTGTGAAAAAGATATAAAAGGTAACACATTCATTCATATATGTACAATATGATTTACAAATTACAAGACATCAACCAAGCCTTAATCTAACGGTAGGTTACAATTCCAGGCAAATAAGTTCACCATTTTAATGTGCAGCATATGAAATTATACTATCCTTGTATTCAATTTACAGGAAAAAGGAAAGTCAGATGATAAACAAAAAGCAACAGTTCTTAAATTCCATTTGCAGAAATAAGCCTAATCTACATTATTCAAATTTTGGAAGCCATATGAATCCTAAATAAGTAAACCAGTAGTTTTACATGATTTTCATGACATAATCTGAAACAGTGCCAATATCAATTCCAAATCACACTATAATTTACTCTTTTGTAAGTACGACACCAAAAAATTATAAATGATGATAAAAAAGTCATCCCATAAACTATAAAAGTATAGATTATATGGTGGATGCAACACTAAGTAACCCATAAAAATGCAAATAAGATACCATGTTCATTTAATATTGCATATTTATATACATGCTGAGTATGATAACCATCACATAAGTGCACACCCTATGCCAAAGCATAATGCCATTCCTATAGGGCGTCAAGGATTTTGTATATACAGATGTATACACCCTCTGACACTCCCCCTCAAGCTGTAGCATTTATTTAATCATGTCCAGCTTGTACAAACATATTGAGCAGTTCCAAATACAATCAGTACAAATGAAAATATATTGACAATAATTAGTGGCACTGAGAAAAGAACCAAGAAGGTGAACATGTGACGCAATACTTGAGAAGGAGAGAAGACAGACCCAAGAAACAATTCATCTACAGCAGAAAGAAACCACTTCTCTAAGACAGAAAATAGCCAGAGGAAGAAACAGAGAAACCACTGCTCTACTGAAAAAAACTGGTCCAAAGCACAAGAACTCAAGCAGCTGCGGTCCTTGGCAATCCAAGAACAGAAGAACAAACCACTGCACAGTGCACACACTATACAGCCTTGAAACTACCTAGAAACAAAAATGCCCAACAACACTGCATACCAGGGTATCAAAAAATCTATTTAATTAACATTGCACACTAGAGCAGTAAGCAAGACGACACTGGACATATGCACACTAGAGCAGCAAGCAAGACAACACTGGACACAAGTACAGTATGCATATAGTGCAGATAACACTGCAAAAAGAGGTAGCAAATGATTCAGAAATGATTCAACACAAGAAATACGCAGCAGCCAGCAAGCGAAAGGAGGAACTGAAAACTGCTTGGACAGGTAAAAATAACCTGACAGCAATGCCAGAAATGAGAAGCCTACAGCCCAAGCAAATTTGGTAGACAAGAACGATCATGCACAGCCATGAGAGAGTGGCAGCGCGTGAGCAGCTTCATGCAGATTTTGCAGGGAGGCCGTTCGTCTCTGGCTGAAGCTTTTTTGGGAAGTGATGAGATTGATGGAAGTGAAACATGCCAAGATTGCCGCCCCAACACACTGATCTTTCATAGAGAAAATACACCTTTCCACAGAAAAATAAAACTCAACTAAAACTTTCAGGAGCTGAAAGCTACACACACACATATATACATATACATATACATATATAGGTATATATGCAAGTATATGCGTGTATGTGTGTGTGGTGCTTTCGATGGTTACTTTGTTCATAGAGTAACTATAAAGCATAGAAAAACCCTATATATATAACCCACAACATTTCCCATGCCTAGCATGCATGATGCAATTCTAGTAGGCTGTATAGATCTGTCTGTACTCTATACACAACTGTCACCATCTGACACTAACATAACCATATTAGCCGATTGCAGCACATTGATCAATAGCACATGTGAAGAAAATACATATATATATTACGAGAAAAGAATTTCAGAAGACATAAAAGGAGAGTTCATGTTCATATGATATTTGCCATAACATAAGGCTATGAATTTTGAAACTAGAAGAGGAAGGAGCTCTTCTTGGCTTCTTTAGTGTTTTTTTCATGAGGACACCATGAAAAGGAAAATCTCTTTAAAAAGAATCCAATAGTTGTTGCAAGATGCACCAGAAAACAAAAAATAATGTAAAACTATGTCTCATAAGTGTTCAGCACTCTTCAAGCAACACAAAAATGTTACAACATTAAATTCAGTAATATGACAACTACCTCGACAATTGGATGCACAGTCGCCAACCTTTTCCTGTAAAGTAACAAGGAAATGACAATAGAACAAAACGTTAGGTATGAAAAACGAACTGAATCTTCGGTTTTACAGCCCAAAATTTGGTACAATGGTATATATCATTAAAGATATAAATATACCTTGATAGTAGCATTCGAAGCCGCTCTTTCAGTACCATCTGATCGAGAAAATCTACAAAATCATCAGAACTACCGCTTACAAGTTTTACTGCCTGAACATCATCACCGGCAAAGCCCATGATGCTGCCTCCAAAGGATCTCTGTAAGTAATCGATCCCTCATTTTTAATGACAGTCCAGTATCCCGTAAATTTAATATCATACCCAAACATATTACCTCATCTGAACTGATGTTTGTATTAAGATTAGTTTCTTTGCAGTAGGCAGCGCCATTTTTAGAGCACTTATCATCCACACCACAATTCAAGTGATATTTATCATATGCTATTACAGAATCAATTCCCAGAGAAGTTTTAGTTTCAAAACTTTGTGGTTGCAATGTCTGCTGACCTATGTCCTTACTGGAAAGGGAAGCAGTAGAAGGAATAGAAGAAAGACCCTACAACATAATATAGTTTTGAAAATTGCACAAGGTAAGATTTTTTACCGGAATAGCCATTTCAGAGAATATGCATTATTCAGAAATCCTACGCAAATTAAACTCTTGTTCCAACTACATTTGTTAGTAATGCTGGATTGATCAACCTCTATTAAATATGTTCATCTAAACTTGGGAATTAATTACAATGTTTTTGAACTTAATAGTTAAGTTACGCACTCATTAGGTCCGAGTCTCAATTTCATAACCCTCAAGCCACAAAATATCAGTCTCAATCTCATAACCCTCAGGCCACAATATATCATCAGAAGATGTCAAATGACTCTGAATAAGGGTATCACTTAAGATTGACTATCTGGTAGCTAAAAGGATTAAATGTAGAGTAATTAAGGTTGTACTAAGAGTAGAAAAAATGCACCAAAATGAAACAAGAAAGTCAAATTGTTGGGGTTGTTTAGTGGGCATATTTGGCACTGCAACTGTAATATGAATTGACAAATAACATACGAAGTTTTGCAATGAAATTGTCAAGCGTGCACGGGAAAAAAAGGCTAACTCTGTAAATGTTGTAATCAGAATGTAAGCGACACTAAATTACCTGCGAATTACATAGCTCGTCTTCCTTCTTTGTTACAATCAAGTGACAGCTGCACACCCGGAGAAAAAATACTATGTTGGCATCAAATTCAAAACTCCAATGATAATGAAACAAGTCTTAACAGAAATTCGACTCACGCAGATTCACTGTTAGCACATAATGAAGTAATCTCTTTTGTCTTTAGCAGCTTTAGCCGGAGAACAAATGGAATGTGATCGAGATCATTGGACCAATCAGAGTCATCAGCTTGCATTGGAAATCCAGAAGGACCACACAATTATTATCTCGTCGTAATTGAATCAGTTTTTGTTCCGGATTTTGTCCTATTCAAGAGCTAAGGGTAGAAATCAGAGAGCAAATCTAGAAGAACATACACCAAATTTTGGAAAAAATCGGTTGAGCTAGGGTTAAGATTGACGGCAAACAATTAAGGGCGGTGGCGAGAGACTGAGGAGGAACAACGTCTAGAGTTGTTCAGTGGGGCGAGGAAAAAGTGAAATTTTGTATGGAACAATTAAACATTCTCCTCATTTAATCGACATTTGTGTAATTTTTTTATTTTGCTATGTTTTAACATCAATTTCCAATTAAAAAAATATCTGCATTTTTCGAAATTTTATGGGCATTCTAATTTCAAAACTTGGCTCGGAAAACCATTTACGGCAGATGAAGTCGTTACTTCAGTCAAGCAAATTGATAACTTGAAAGCTCCTGGGCCGGATGGGACGCTCGCTGTGAGCGGATGACACGGAGCGGTGGGCTGAGAGCGCGCGTGATGAAAGGCGCGGTCCACCAGAGTGTTTATTTTAAAATATTCCCGGGCTGGGGACCCGGGGGAAAAGTTTGGTAAGAGAGGATGAAAACATTATTCAGATCGGTCAAACTCGAATCCACCGTCTCTTGATGTGGAGTCGCCACCTGGATTAGCTCTTTCCAGGAATTAAAGTCCTAGGAGGCTTAACGTCTGGGGGGACGGCCTACCAAGACACAGAGATTCGAATTCGGGATAAGTTGCTTATTTCTTATTGGATCACATTATATTACATCTACAGAAAACCGTATTTTCTTAATTATGCATATTCGCACTGAAGTCATTTTGAGATTGAAAAACATGATTTAACGCACATGCAAAAAGTGATAAATCCATTCATTAAGCATTAAGTAAATGCGAAAAGTAAATGCGGGAAAATAAATTAATTAATTACAAAACTCAGGGGATGCAACCGCCCGGGTAATCTATTAATTACATTAAAAGAATTATTATTTACAATACTCGAAGGAAAATAAAATCCTAAGCATACATTTAACCAGCGTTCACAAAGATTAGCACGAAATATGGCACATATGTTCGATTTAATTTTAACGAGGCCCGTGTGATCTAATTAAAATACGATGGTTTAAAGTTGTTAAAAATAAAAATGGTTCATTTTTATTTTCACGTATGCTAGCCGATTTTATTAATGAAAATGACCGCATGGCAATGTGGTGAGGTCTGTTATCCGGGAATGCGCTTTTTACTCCCTTCGTGGGGGTGACTTAAAACAACATTTAGAAATTTAAATTTAGGCCGAACATGTATAACATAGTCATCGTTTGGGTTAACAACGGCAACGATGTCATTTATATCGTTATCGACTTCCCTGTGAAGGGTGATATCGATATGAATGGCCCGAAGCGCTTCCGTTACTACCCCAAACGTTAATTAACATATTAATACATTAATAAATCAGATATATATCCTAAATAGTTACAATTTAGAGATTTGTTACCTCCCATGATGTATTTCCAGGTTCAGAAGGGTCTCAACGGGTCGTTCTGGGCTTAAAAGATTCGAAACGGGGTGAAACGAATTTCTACCAAAGGTAAGGTCAGTACCGACGTTGGTAGGTCGGTACCGATATTAAATCTCCAGACCTGCAGAAAACACAGAAAACAGCGGAAACCGCAACAGAAAAATCCAAAACTTCAAACGATCATAACTTTCACTACGGTTATCGGATTCAAACGATTCTCATCATTTTAGAAAACTCATGATGTGTTTAACATACTGAAAGTGACAAAATCATGTTTTAAAGACAGATTTATACAGAAAAATATCAAACAGTCCGCGTTGTCCAAAACCGTGAACCGTTATTTTACGTAACTTCGGAAAATCATAACTTTATTTCTACTTATCCATTTTAAGTGATCTTTACCATTCCGGAAACCTCATGATCTAAGGAATCAAATAAAAATAATTAATTGGTCAATAAAAATCTTTGTCAAACCCAGAACTGAAAACAGTAACATTCTTCCCAGGAAACCGAAATAAATTTGTACAAAACTTTGAAAATTCATAACTTTTGATATACTTGTCGGTTTCAAGCGATCTTTATCATTACCGAAAGCTCAGGATGTGTAGAATATGTTTATGTGATCAAAACACTCAAACAGATTTGAAATCATACTGAAAATTGCCGAAAACAGAATGGTGCGCAGAAATGGGAAATAACCGAAAATAACCGAAACTTCAGAAATAAAATTATATAAACGTAAGCATAAACTCTAGGAACTCAGAGGCTTACCCTGTAGTCATGAATCCACATTCTTCAAGATCCATGAAGTCCTCTGGGAAGCCCTCCTCGTTTCTTTTTAGTTGTGTTTGGTGATTTACCGAAAATCTTTGGAAGGGACTTATTCCTAGCCAAAGTAGATTATTCGAAAGGCATAGTAACCTTCAAGTGTGTGATGAAGATGTTGTAGAATATCCGTTCAAGTCTAGAACTCGAGGATTCAAACTTGGTAACTCGAAATCTCAAGTGTTGTGAGGTAAAAATTGGTGTTTTGTTCAAGAATTTTTTCAAGAACAAGTGGGGGGGATCTTTCCTAGTGTTAAGTGTGTGTTTCTTCCTCTAAAACCTTCCTCTTTCTCCCCATTTCTTTTTCCTCTCCATTTCTTTTTCCTCTCTACGTCTTCCCCTCATTTTCCTTTGAAAATCTAGCCCTCATAGGCTCCCTTCAATCCAAAAAATTCCAAGTATCAACCACCCTTTTTTGTCCTTTCCCTCCTTTTCTTTCTTTACTTTTTACTTTTAATTATGGGTTAAAGTTGGGTCTTTTTGACCCAACTATGTAGAAATTGCATTTTTCGGTCTCAAATGTTAGTAACATCAGTGTCCATGTTGGATTTATGGTTTGATTTTGGTTCAAATTGGACTTGTTTACTGATGAGGTGACCTAGAAAAATATCTGAGGTTTGTAAGAAACAAGGAATGCTTCTCTCGAGGACCTCCGAGACCCAGTCAAAGTAGAAGACTAGCAAAGGAAAATATATTACAGCTTCATCATCGAACTCGCGAGTAGGGTGTCAAAATCCCGTGCTCACAGGCTGCCCCTCGTGGGATCACTACTGATATGAGATCAGTATGGTCCCACGATTGAAAGAGCAGCGGGGTTTAGAGATAATACCTGCCTAGTCACGGTTGGCACTCTTTGGTGATAATGGCTGGAAGCTTTCATCTTGGTGCGGCGTTGTCAGGGATTGGCCTCTCCGTGCCCCTTGTGAATTGCCCGTTTGGCAATGATTGCCCCTTGCGAGTTGACCGTGACTCTCGGAACTACTGGGGAAAGGATGAAAGCTGTGTGCTCCATGCCTTTGATCATACATCGACTACTGTGAGTCTTTGTTGAAATCCGCTGTGGGATGGTTGACCGTTGTGGTCTGAATTTTATGCTCCTTGTGAGTTGACCGTGACTCTCGGAACTGCTGGGGAAAGAATGAAAGCCGTATGCTCCATGCCTTTGATGATACGTCGACTGCTGTGAGTCTTCGTTGAAATTCGCTGACAGTGATAAGGTCAGGACAAGGTGTGAATTGTAGAAAGTTCAGATGACTGTGAAAAGTAAGGAATTTTAAACTGTAGAAAGTTCTGATGACTGTAAAAAGTCAGGAATTTTGAACTATAAAAAATTTGGATAACTGTAAAAAGTCAGGAATTTTGAATTGTAGAAAGTTCGAATGACTGTAAAAAGTCAAGATTTTGAACTATAAAAAGTTCGGATGACTGTAAAAAGTCAGGAATTTTGAACTGTAAAAAATTCGGATGACTGTAAAAAATTCAGGAATTTTGAACTGTAGAAAGTTCGAATGACTGTAAAAAGTCAGGAATTTTGAACTGTAAAAAGCTCGGATGACTGTAAAAAAGTTAGGAATTTTGAACTGTAGAAAGTTCGAATGACTGTAAAAAGTCAGGATTTTGAACTGTAAAAAGTTTGGATGACTGTAAAAAGTCAGGAAAATGAGGATCGTAATAGGTCCGTTGACTGTAATAAGTCAGGAAAATGAGGATCGTAATAGGTCCGTTGACTGTGATAAGTCAGGAAAGATGTGGATCGTAATAGATCCGTTGACTGTGACAAGTCAGGAAAGATGTGGACCATAATAGGTCCGTTGACTATAATAAGTCAGAGAATTTGCGAACTGTAGAAAGTTCACTGGCTGTAAAGAGGACTGTAGAAAGTCTGTTGACTGTGAAAAGTCCGAATGAAAGAGAACTGTAGAAAGTCCGTTGACTATAAAGAGTCTAAGAAGGAATGCGGACTATAGAAAGTCTGGTGACTGTAAAAAAGTTTTGAAATGGAATGTCGACTGTAGAAAGTCTGGTGACTGTAAAAAGTCTGAAAAAGAGTGTGGACTGTAGAAAGTCCGTTGACTGTAAAAAGTCTGAAAAAGAGTGTGGACCTTAAAAAGTTCATTGACTGTAAAAAATCTGAAAAGGAATGTGGACTGTAGAAAGTCCGGTGACTGTAAAAAGTCAGAAAAGGAATGCGGACTGTGGAAAGTTTAATGACTGTAAAAAGTCAGAAAATGAATGCGGACTGTAGAAAGTCCGAAGATTGTAAAAAAGTTTGAAGAAGATTTGAATCGTAAAAAGCCCCAGAGGGTATGTGGACTGTAGAAAGTCTGCGGTGGATGCCCTTTGTGAGTTGAAGGGATACCTGCAAGAATGAGGAGTTTTATTAGTAGATATTCGTGATGTATGTTTTAATTCATTGATTAAGATTGCTGAGAGCAAAAAATTTTACCCCTTCAATCAAGAATTAAAACATGAGGGTTTTGAGAAACTTTTCTTCAATCCCATGATAAATGTTGAAATGTGAGTTTGAGATTTTCGGGGATGTCCCGATGACTGCTCCATTGTTTTGGGAGGTTTTTGGTGATGTTGCAATTCTGCTTGAAAGAGGCCTAGGTAGGCTTGAATTGACTTTAGGCTTGAATGGGTCATCGTCTTGTTTGTAGGTTCCTCATGTGGAGGTGGAGATTCTTGTTTACTGGGATGATGTTGCCCCGGTTTAGCATCGCCTTG
The DNA here is from genome assembly GCA_949673415.1 of Euphorbia schlechtendalii. Lineage (NCBI taxonomy): Eukaryota > Viridiplantae > Streptophyta > Magnoliopsida > Malpighiales > Euphorbiaceae > Euphorbia > Euphorbia schlechtendalii. Next base: position 15,039 of record CATIWQ010138590.1, on the reverse strand, counting down.
ACCTATAAGTGACATGATGCGTATGCATGTATAGATGACTTTATGCATGAATAATATTTATCGCATGATGTATGCTTGTCTGTTGTAGGTGTCGTGGGCCTCGTCCATCGAAGAGCCTTTTTTTTGTACCGTTGCATGGTTGCCCCTAGGGTTTGTCTTGTTAGGGATTTCATGGATGACTCCCTCAAAGCGATGATCATGGGTTCGTTGAATTAGATTCGAGTTTAAAGTTTGGATCTGATTTAAGGAAAGTCTGGATGAGTCGTTGATTTCGCACTGTGTTGGCGATGATCATTTGGAAGTCATTTCTCTGAAGTGTTGCACGTACCGTTCAGAGGAGGAGATGATGAATTTGATGTTGGTTCTAATTTGTACATAGATCGCCCTTGCGGCTTTTCAATCCATCGAACCTTGTCCTAATTTTTGCCTGGACCGCCCTTTCAGGTTTTCAATCCAGCAGACCCAATTTTTTTCTTTGTTTTTTTTTTGTTTTTTTTATGTTTACTTGCGATATTCTACCATTGGTATGCAAGCACTCTAAGTAAGCATATGCATAAAGATTCATCAAAAATGACAATTCATTGATGAACTTTAACAGGGGTATAAATGTTTCAAATGATTTGACTCCTACCATTGATTAGCCCTTTTAGGTTTTCTAACCAATGTGGTTCTCTCGATGTCCTAAGTTTTACTTGAGCCGCCCTTTTCGGGTTTTCAACTCAATGGACTATTCTTTTTGTGTTTTGGAAAGAAGCCCTAATTTTTGCTCAACTGAACGAGCGTTAATTGACAAGCTAATTACAAATTTATTTCATTTGGTGGTACCGCTTTTGATTGATTTATTTCTTTCACCTATGCGTGATAGCAATTGGTTTATTTGGGTAGATTTGGTTGATCGGTCGCTGTCTATGTCCACAACTTCATTTGTTGACTCGTTCAGCATTTTTGACCAATTGGTTGGAATTCATGCCGTCTTGCTAGCTTGAGGTGTATGTGACGATAAGTCTTGATCATCGGTGTTTCCTTTGATGGTGTGATGATTGCCCCATAAATAGTAATGGGTCATGTGAAGGAACTATCTAAGTGTTCGACGGCCTAACTCCTTTTATCTTTGGCATTGACTTCTATTTGATTATCCCACAAATGATGGTGATCTGCGTCATGGAGTTGCTGACATGTTCAGCGATCTGACTCCTTCTTTGTGGCTTTGTGCCAGTTGTTGGGTCTTATGAATGGTGGTGATGGAGTTGTTAATGTGTTCAACGATCTGATTCCTTCTTTGTGACATTGCATCAGTTGAATGGTGGTGATGGAGTTGTTGATGTGTTCAACGATCTGACTCCTTTGTAGCACTGCGTTGGTTGTTGGGTCCCCACTTTCTTGGTTGGCATTTTGGCCTTATTCTAACTCTGACCTTTTTAATCTTTGCGTGAGTCAGTGGATGTTTCGTGTTTGGAGATCTTTCCATTGACCTTTAATCCTTGTATGATGAGGTAATTGCTATCACGCATTGTCTAAGTACATGTATTTATCTCTCACTTGAAAATTATTGTGGGAAATCCATTTATACCCAAATTAATTTCATGAAATGATGTGTCACATGTGCTAAAAAATTATGCATATGTTTATGAGAATGCGTGATGTCATTGATAGAATATCAAGCAAACAAACAAAGTTCAATTGAAAATTCAAAAGCCCCGTGGCCAAAGTAGTTAAATGCTAAATTATTACATAATCAAGCATGTGTTATTCTAGTGACCTTCTGATTCAAAGTGCTCCAGGGATTCGAAGTGCTCCATCCTATCTGACTTCTCAAACACTTCTTGATAGCTCGAGAAAATGTCTGATCCAAATTTGTTCCTGTATGATGGCAGTGCACCGTCTAGAAGCTTGGTTATCATCTCTGGTAGAGTTAAGCGAGCCCGAAACCTGACCTGTGTGGCCATCCATCGTGTATAGTAGGATTTGAAGCTCTCACCCTGTTCCTACCTTATAGCTTCCAGATGTTGCATCGTGGTTTCCATTTGAGAGTTGAAACCATAATGCCCCATAATGGCTTGAACAAGGTTATTCCAATCAGTAACTATATCCAGTGGGAGATAGCTGTACCATTCGTTGACTGGGTGGCCCAAAGTGATGATAAAGAGCTTTTCCATCATCCGTTCACTGACTCCTAATGCTCTCATCACTATCTAATAATATGTCAAGTGAGAGAGCGGGTCACTGATCTTACATACTTCTCAAACTGCGGCATTGCAAAGATGGGGGGTAAGCTGTCTTCATCCTCGATTGTTAGTTACACTAAGTATGAATTCATGAGATGACTACCATGAGTGGCCAAGAATTGCTACCATAGTTCCGCCATTCCTGGTTGTTGGAGGATGGCATTCTTTATGCTTGAATAAAAGCCATATTGCCCTTAGGGATATGCCGCAAAGTGGGGCAGTTGAGGTGCCTGGAACTGTGAGTCGGCCAACGTATTCCAGTTAGGAACAGAGTGTTGGGTCATTCCTTGGTAGAAAGGCCCCAATGCGAATATCAGTTGGATAGGCTACCCCCGGAAGTGATGGGAAGGATTGGAGAAGTTATATCCTGGTTGTCCAATCGGAGCCTGGTTCAGCTGACTTTATCTTGCCCCGAACTGATAAAAGGTAGTTGGGGGTACCATGTGTATGGTGGGTGGTCCCCTTGTTGGATTGGCGTTGTAGAGGGTGACTTCCGGGTTGGATGCTGCATTTTGGGTCCTCCTGAAGTGTAGGCAAATGAGCGATGCTAGTTGTTCGCTATTGGTAAAGGCATCTAAGGAAGCTGCAATCTCGGTACTCACCGATGACTGCTGAGAATTTTATCTTGTAAGGATAGGGTGATCTTTCCTCACGCCTTCTTCTTGTGGATTGGCCATAGCAGTACGTAGAACTGAATCTGAGTCTGAACCAGAGTCCTCACTTGAGTTAGTGTACGGAATCCCCTCCAGATTGGTCGCAATTGGGAAAACGTGGACCAGGCGATGAGCAGGCATCTTTCTAGCTAAGATACACAAGCATGTAATATTCGTGACATGACTCGTGATGCGAGAAATGCATGAGATGTTTAATGTTATGGCTGCATTCACAAGGGTTAGTATGCCATGATGAATAAAAAGTTGTTGCTGAAAGTAAATGGGGTTTACCAATCCTTTTGAAACAAACCGGGGTTGCCGTATTACCCGTGTGGTAATAAGCTTATGATTGAGGTGTGACTCGCGTCTTGCCAATCCATTTGAAACAAAACAGCGGAGTTTGCCTATTACTCGAGTAGTAATAAGCATTCCAAAATAATTAAAGGGGGTTGCATCTTGGAGATGTAAGTATATATTTACCAATCCTTTTGAAACAAACAAAATGGTCGCATATCATCCAAGTGATAATACACTTTTACCTCTGAGGGCTATGGATCGATCTCAATGAGTTCAAGTTCGGGTAAAATAATGCGTTATACCCTATGTTCTTGGGAGTGAGGTGTTCCAAGAGATTCATGTGAAAATACAAACATGGGTGACCCTAATATTAGGTGACGCTGTCTCATCGCTTCTCTAATTCTAGGTTCAAGTTTAGGTAGAACAATGTGTCATACCCTAGGCTTAGAAGTCCATGATTCTAAGCGGACAAAGGTTTGAGTGCTTTAGTAAGCACTATTTTGAAATGGGTATATATTTGCCTCATTTGGGCTTTCGGTATGTGTGATTGCCCCGGAAGGGCTGCGAGTTGGATGTCAAGTAGACATCTTAAAGATGATGTGTAGGGTGACACAATTTGTAGTATCAACTGTGCCCAAGTGTGTGTGGCATTGGTTTGGTATCGTGATATGAGTTTGTGCAATCAAGTGTCTGCACAAAAATTTATGGTCAATATGACATTTGTTCAGTGACAATTCGAAAGCACATAGCATGCAACGTCCAAACTTCCAAACTTATAACTCCCGCGTGTAGGGTTTTTTGGTTAGTCTCTATCCTAAGTTTGGTTCATCTTAGTACCGTGAAGATACCAAGGAGCGTACCTGCAGAAAATACAATGCATATTGCGTGTTTGGGTAACACCCTAGGGAAAATGCCTATGGTTTATTTACATGAGGGCTGTAAATGGGTTGTTGATGTAGAAGGTTCTTGTTACACTAAGATACACTCCAAGCCTCTCCCCAAATAGGTGCGAACGAGAGAGGTACATGCGATATGGTAACAAGTGATCCACTCGCTAAGTTCCTTCGATCACCAAGGGGTCATGAAGTATACTTTCGCAAGCTTCTCGGTAAAATAGGGCACCCTAGACTCATGGGCGATTCCCTTCTATTGCAATTCAAAATTATGAATATGTCATAATTAAGAGGAAACGGAATAATGTGATCAATAATTTTCGGCACTTATCCAAAATCTAAAACTTTTGAAAAATAAGTTTTTAGAAAAATCCCCAGCAGAGTCGCCACTGTAAGAGGATGCCACGGAGCGGTGGGTCGAGAGCGCACGTGATGAGAGGCGCGGTCCATCGAGGTGTTTATTTTAAAATATTCCCGGGCCGTGGACCTAGGGGAAAAGTTTGGTAAGAGAGGACGAAAACATTATTCAGATCAGTCAAACCCGAATCCACTGTCCCTTGGTGTGGAGTCGCCACCTGGATTAGCTCTTTCCAGGAATTAGAGTCTTGTGAGGCTTAACGTCTGGGGGACGGCTTTCCAAGATACAGAGATTCGGGTTCGGGATAAGTTGCTTATTTCTTATTGGATCACATTACATTACATCTACAGAAAACTGTATTTTCTTAATTATGCATAGTCGCACTTAAATCATTTTGAGGTTAAAAAGCATGATTTAACGCACATGCGAAAAGCGATAAATCTATTCATCAAGCATTAAGTAAATACGAAAAGTAAATGCGGGAAAATAAATTAATTAATTACAAAACTCAGGGGATGCAACCGCCTGCCTGATCTATTAATTACATTAAAAAATGATTATTTACAATACCCGAAGGAAAATAAAATCCTAGGCATACATTTAACCTGCAACCACAAAGATTAGCACGAGATATGGTACATATGTTCGATTTGATTTTAACGAGGCATGTGGGCCTAATTAAAATACGATGGTTTAAAGTTGTTAAAAATAAAAATGGATCATTTTTATTTTCACGTATGTTAGCCGATTTTATTAATGAAAATGACCGCATGGTAATGTGGTGAGGTCTGTTATCCGGGAATGCGCTTTTTACTCCCTTCGTGGGGGTGATTTAAAATAACATTTAGAAATTTAAATCTAGGCCGAACATGCATAACATAGCCATCGTTTGGGTTAACAACGGTAACGATGTCATTCATATTGTTATCGACTTCCCTGTGAAGGGTGACATCGATATGAATGACCCGAAACGCTTCCGTTGCTACTCCAAACATTAATTAACATATTAATACATTAATAAATCAGATATATATCCTAAATAATTACAATTTAGAGATTTGTTACCCCCCATGATGTATTTCCCGGTTCAGAAGGGTCTCAACGAGTCATTCCGGGCTTAAAAGATTCGAAACGGGGTGAAACAAATTTCTACCAAAGGTAAGGTCGGTACCGACGTTGGTAGGTCGGTACCGATGTTAAATCTCTAGACTTGCAGAAAACACAGAAAACAGTAGAAACCGCAACAGAAAAATCCGAAACTTCAAACGATCATAACTTTCACTACGGTTATCGGATTCAAACGATTCTCATCATTTTAGAAAGCTCATGATGTGTTAACATACTGAAAGTGACAAAATCATTTTTTAAAGACAGCTTTATACAGAAAAATATCAAACAGTCCGCTTTGTCCAAAACCGTGAACCGTTATTTTACATAACTTCAAAAAATCATAACTTTATTTCTACTTATCCGTTTTAAGTGATCTTTACCATTCCGGAAACCTCATGATCTAAGGAATCTAATAAAAATAAATAATTGGTCAATAAAAATCTTCCTGAAAAACAGAACTGAAAACAATAACATTCTTCTCAAGAAACCGAAATAAATTTGTACAAAATTTGAAAATTCATAACTTTTGATATACTTGTCGGTTTCAAGCAATCTTTATCATTCCCAAAATCTCAGGATGGGTAGAATATTTTTATGAGATCAAAACACTCAAATAGGTTTGAAATCGTACTGAAAATTGCCGAAAACAGAATGGTGCGCAGAAACGGGAAATAACCGAAAATAACCGAAACTTCAGAAATAAAATTATATAAACGTAAGCACAAATTCTAGGAACTCAGAGGATTACTCCGTAGTCATGAATCCATGTTCTTCAAGGTCCATGAAGTCCTCCGGGAAGCCCTCCTCGTTTCTTTTTAGTTGTGTTTAGTGATTTACTGAAAATCTTTGAAAGGGACTTATTCATAGCCAAAGTAGATGATTCGAAAGGCGTAGTAACCTTCAAGTGTGTGATGAAGATGTTGTAGACTATCCGTTCAACTCTGGAACTCGAGGATTCAAGCTTGGTAACTCGAAATCTCAAGTGTTGTGAGGTAAAAATTGGTGTTTTGTTCAAGAATTTTTTCAAGAACAAGTGAGGGGATCTTTCCTAGTGTTAAGTGTGTGTTTCTTCCCCCAAAACCTTCCACTTTCTCCCCATTTCTTTTTCCTCTCTACGTGCTCCCCTTCTTTTCCTTTGAAAATCTAGCCCTCATGGGCTCCCTTCAATCCAAAAAAGTCCAAGTTTCAACCACCCTTTTTTGTCCTTTCCCTCTTCTTCTTTCTTTACTTTTTACTTTTAATTATGGGTTAAAGTTGGGTCTTTTTGACCCAACTAATGCAGAAACTGCGTTTTTCGGTCTGTCTGTAAAGATGATATCGGTACTGATGTTAGTAACATCGATGTCCATGTTGAATTTATGGTCTGATTTTGGTTCAAATTGGACTTGTTTACTGATGAGGTGACCTAGAAAAATATCTGAGGTTTGTAAGAAACAAGGAATGCTTCTCCCGAGGACCTCCGAGACCTTGTCAAAGTAGAAGACTAGCAAAGGAAAATATATTACAGCTTCATCATCGAACTCGCGAGTAGGGTGTCAAAATCCCATGCTCACACCCACGTTGTTTTTCAAGAAGTATTAGGATATTGTGGGTAATGAAGTTTCAGAACTGGTGCTACATGTGCTAAATGGAGGCTCTCTTCCAACAGGAATGAATCATACTTTTATTACCCTGATACCTAAAGTCAAAAAACCGAAAGCTATGAGAGATCTGAGACCAATCAGTCGTTGTAATGTTATTTATAAACTTGTGTCAAAATGTATTGCAAATAGATTGAAAGTTGTCTTGCACTCCATCATTGATATAGCTCAAAGTACTTTCGTACCCGGGCTATTGTTGACTGATAACGCCCTTGTTGCCTTTGAAGCTTTTCACTCCATGAAACAGAACAGGTCAAAGAGGAAGGGTTCATGTGCCTTAAAGCTTGATATGAGCAAAGCGTATGACCGGGTTGAATGGGCTTTTATTAAAACTATGCTTAATCTTATGGAGTTCCCAACGCCTTTTATTACTCTTGTGATGAACTGTATTAGTTTTACATCATTCTCCTTTCTCATAAATGGGAGTCCGAAAGGTTTTATAAAGCCGACTAGGGGACTTAGAGAAGGAGACCCGATCTCCCCCTATCTGTTCCTCATTTGTGCTGAGGGACTGTCTGCGTTAATAAGGAAGGCGGATTTAGAAGGGTCTCTTCAGGGCATCACGTTATGTTCAAGTATGCCAAATATCTCACATTTACTTTTCGCAGATGATTCCCTTGTGTTTTTTAAAGCGAATGAAGAAGAATGTCAAAAAATTCGATCGATCATGTGCCTTTATGAAGCTGTGTCGGGCTAAAAGGTTAATTTTGATAAATATGAAATTTCTTTCAACAAAGGGATTAAGGATGAAGTTAGGGAAAAAATCAAGTTAGAGTTGGGGGTTAAGGAAGTGGGATAAATTTCAAGGTACCTCGGAATGCCCTATTTCCCTCTTCTTCTTTCTTTACTTTTTACTTTTAATTATGGGTTAAAGTTGGGTCTTTTTGACCCAACTAATGCAGAAATTACGTTTTTCGGTCTGTCTGTAAAGATGATATCGGTACCGATGTTAGTAACATCGGTGTCCATGTTGGATTTATGATCTGATTTTGGTTCAAATTGAACTTGTTTACTGATGAGGTGGCCTAGAAAAATATCTGAGGTTTGTAAGAAACAAGGAATGCTTCTCTCGAGGACCTTCGAGACCCTGTTAAAGTAGAAGATTACTAAAGGAAAATATATTACAGCTTCATCATCGAACTCGCGAGTAGGGCGTCAAAATCCCATGCTCACACTCGTGTTGTTTTTCAAGAAGTATTGGGATATTGTGGGTAATGAAGTTTCAGACCTGGTGCTACATGTGCTAAATGGAGGCTCTCTTCCAACAGGAAAGAATCATACTTTTATTACCCTGATACCTAAAGTCAAAAACCCGTAAGCTATGAGAGATCTGAGGCCAATCAGTCTGTGTAATGTTATTTATAAACTTGTGTCAAAATGTATTGCAAATAGATTGAAAGTTGTCTTGCACTCTATCATTGATATAGCTCAAAGTGCTTTCGTACCCGGGAGATTGTTAATTGATAACGCCCTTGTTGCCTTTGAAGCTTTTCACTCCATGAAACAGAACAGGTCAAAGAGGAAGGGTTCATGTGCCTTAAAGCTTGATATGAGCAAAGCGTATGACCGGGTTGAATGGGCTTTTATTGAAACTGTGCTTAATCTTATGGAGTTCCCGACGCCTTTTATTACTCTTGTGATGAACTGTATTAGTTCTACATCATTCTCCTTTCTCATAAATGGGAGTCTGAAAGGTTTTATAAAGCCGACGAGGGGACTTAGAGAAGGAGACCCGATCTCCCCCTATCTGTTCCTCATTTGTGCTGAGGGACTGTCTGCGTTAATAAGGAAGGCGAAGTTAGAAGGGTCTCTTCAGGGCATCACGTTATGTTCAAGTATGCCAAATATCTCAAATTTACTTTTCGCAAATGATTCCCTGGTGTTTTTTTAAAGCGAGGAATGTCAAAAAATTCGATCGATCATGTGCCTTTATGAAGCTGTGTCGAGCCAAAAGGTTAATTTTGATAAATATGAAATTTCTTTCAGCAAAGGTATTAAGGATGAAGTTAGGGAAAAAATCAAGTTAGAGTTGGGGGTTAAGGAAGGGGGACAAATTTCGAGGTACCTCGGAATGCCTTCTATAATCGGAAGATCAAAGAAATCAGTATTTAGGAGCATTCGTGAGAAGATTATCAAGAAAATTGGTGGTTGGAAGGAGAAGCTTATTTCAAAGGCAGGAAGGGAAATTTTGATCAAGGCTATTGCTTAGGCGGTCCCTCAATTCATCATGAGCTGTTTTGCACTACCCTCTTCCTTTTGTTTGGAAATCCAACAACTAATAGCAAGTTATTGGTGGGGATCAGGTGAGAGGCTCAAAGGGATCCATTGGAAGAAGTGGGAAAGTTTGTGTAGCTCGAAGAAAGATGGTGGGCTAGGATCTCAACACATCATGTCTTTCAATCAAGCAATGTTAGCCAAGCAGCTTTGGCGTTTCATTGAATCCCCGAATTCTCTATGTTCCCGAATTTTTAAGGGCAAATACTTCCCAAATGGAGATCTTATGACAACTGATTTAAAACCGGGCGCAAGGTATACGTGGAGAAGTCTCATGGTGCTCGCTTTGTGATTAGGGAGGGCTATTGCTGGAGGGTTGGGATGGGGTCTAAAATCCGAATTTTAAGGGATAAATGGTTGCCTGGTGAGCCATGTCTTTGACCCCTAATCACAAAGAAACCTCTGCCCTTTGAGACCGTGAATGGTCTTATTGATGCTAATCGGGGTAGGTGGGATGAGGAGCACTTAAGGAGTTTCTTTTTTGATGATACTGCCACGAGAATAATGAAACTTCCCATTAGCCAATTGGAGTCTTCGGATTCCATGTTTTGGGTGCACTCAAGGAATGGTCGATACACTGTTAAATCGGGCTACCATATTGCCTACAACACTAACCTGAACACAGAGGATATAGCCTCTACTTCAAGAAATGGTAATCCTTTTTGGAAAAGACTTTGGTCCCTTAGGATCCAACCAAAGATTAAACATTGCATTTGGGGTGCAGCTATGGATATTTTGCCTTGCAAAGTTGCCCTGTTGAAGAGGCGAATTGCTGTAGATAACTCATGTAGTTTGTGTCATGCTGAAGAGGATACGCTGGTGCATATTTTTTCAAGGAATGCAAATTCTCTCCGTTGGTGTGGAAATATTTGGGGTTAAAAGTCTATAAACTCCCGGGATATAGCTGCATGGAATGGTTTGAGGAAGTGTTTAGTCTCTTATCAATGGCGGAGTGTCATGTATTTTGTTGTGCGATTTGGATTTTGTGGTGGGAACATAATAGAAGAACTCATGAAGAGAAAGCAAATCATCCTCAACGTCTTGGTGAGATTATTCGGCAACAGTTGGAGGCTGAAGCTAAACCGCAAAAAATCTCTTCGTCGGAGAGGAGTGCAGATAAACGTTGGACTCCCCCTACAGATCCTTGGTTTAATTGAATGTTAATGCTGCCGTCCCTCGTTCTGACCGGAGCTGCGCTTGCTGGTTTTGTTGTTAGGGACTCCACGGGCGCTGTTTTAATGTCAGGTGCCCCTCCTATTGGACCATGCATTTCAGTCCATCACGCGGAACTTCTTAGCATTTTTCTCGACCTGGTTTACTCCCTCGAGGCAGGTTTTTCGCAACTGATTGTTGCTTCTGATTGTCTTGATGCCATTAGAGCTTGTAATAATCTACAGAATTATGTAGACTATTCTGGTATTGTGGTCAATGACATTAGAAATCTTGTATCGAGCTATACTAAGATCGAGTTTGTCCATGAGCATAGGCGAGCAAACGAGGTAGCTCACTCTTTAGCGCAATGGGGGTCTAATCTAGTTGCTCCTGTCATTCTTTTGGAAGAAGTTCCTCCCGTTGTAGCTCCTTGTACTACTAAAGACTTGCTGTTCTAGTGTTTTCAATGCAAGTTTTAAATTATCAAAAAAAAAAAAACCAAACAAACAAACAAACAAACTTATAATATTAGTGATACTCTGTTTGGTGACTCTTGTAATGACATAATTTAATATTAATAATTTGAGATCACATATCTTAACTTTTGAGATCACATATTCTATTTTAAAAAAATTCACAGACCCTTTTAATATATAGTAAAATTACAAATCATGTTTTTAAATTTTAAGTCAAATAATATCTAGTAATATCAATCCAATTTAAAAAATTGTGGATTTCAATAACGGTAATAATAAATAATAATTTTAGGGATTAAAGTAAACTATTCACGGATCAGAGTACCCGTTTAGTGCAGCCCGGGCATCATAGGTTAGAATTTGACCCTTGTTTTTTATTAAACTCAACTTGAGCTTGTTGAAAGAAATTTTATGAACTGAATTTAATTTTTGGGTATGTTTGATATTGCTTTTGAAACTGATGTCCCAATAAATTTTTATCACAAACTTTTTATAAAACTTTATATTTTTAGCTTTTAATAACACATTTTTATCCTTCATATTATTTAATTTGGAACCGTCAAACTTTTTTTTTCAAGTTACTTGTAGCAAGAGCTTGAAAATGAAACTTTTCAGATAAACAGCATGAGAATGCACAACTTAATTGGCACTTTGTATATATACTTGACGGAAGTTTTATGAGCTAAATTTGATTTTTTGTATATATACTCGAGACCAACCCGGCGAATGGTGCATCTATGGTTTCCACCCCGGGTTCTTGGAATGGAATTTGTTAATGCACTGACTGCCTTTTAAAACATGCCTTTGAACATCGGATCTTCTGTTGGGTCATCTTCTCTTGTTGTTCTTGATGCTTTAGGCTCATGTGCTTGGTTTTGGGGTTTGGAAGTTGGGCCTGCTTGACATTTAATGCAGAGTATAATATAATTAATTGTACTTAAGAGTAGACTGCCTTTTTCGGAAGGTAGAGGTTCTTTTTTGCTATATATATCAATGAGGGATGGCACATGTGGGACAGTTGTCCGGTTTAACATGGGAGCTAGCCAGGTGGGGTTTTTTTGTTAGCTTGCATACAGTGACGAGCCAGGGCTCCAGGTGGGTGGTCGGTGATTGTTAAGTGACAATTATATAGTTTAGCTTATAAAATAATTAGTCCGATTAATTACTAATGTTGTGCAATTTGTTTAGAAAAAGTCTCAAATCAGTTATATTGTAACTGTTAAATAGTAACGAATTTTATAGCATTTGAAATTTAATATTATTGTATTTTTATTATGGGCTGATTAATGAAAAAATGATTGAAAAGAGAAAAAAATATTAAAAAAATTAGGTATGCACAAGTCAAAAGATTTTTAAAGAATGTAATTAAAAAATAAATAAATGTATCTTAATAATAGATTAGCGAGGGAAATAGGTAAAAGAAATTTCTATCCAAGATTTAAAAGTTGATCCATTCGTAGTCGAGGTAAAGTTCATCTTGTTGTGATAGGAATGAACAAGAACACATAAGTTTTAACCAAGGTAATAAAGATACCGATTGTTGGTTCAAAGACTCTGCTTATATTATTTATTTCAAAAAATTCATGAACAAATATATATGGAATATAGATATTCTAACCGCCCAAGTAAAGAACAGTTACAAATAATGAAGAAACTCCAGCCCAACCCCACCCCCGCCCATGCTTGTATAGAGATTTGACCTTCTCGAAGACTTATAATGGTATAACAATGCCTTAGTTTTGATTTTAGAAGACAATATAGGTTGTGTCACTTACTTTTGATTTTAAAAGACAATATAGGTGGTGTCACAAGTGGTGGAAATAGGGCCATAACGGTTCTCGAGCATCCTCCTTTGACATCGAGTTTGTGATGGTGGAGGAAGTAAGAGTATCTTTAGTAGCCTGCCTATTCTACAAATTGTCTTGACACATAGGAAGGGATGGACAATTAATTTGAAAATGCATATTTAGTAACTTGTCTAGCACATCTTCCCTGTATGATATGACACCTATGTGTCATCATTTATTGCAGACAATGTCTATTTGATTGTTTAGATGTAGATAACCAAATAGACATAGTTTACAATAAATACTATTTTAAATGGAATAGACAATTTACTATTCCTATCATAAAAATAGACATAGTCTATTTTTAAAACTATTGTCACATCATCAATAAAAACTTCTATTACACATGCCATCTAGACTTGAAATCTACAAGCTACTAAAGATGTTCTAAGATCATTGATGGTAGGATCGGGCATCCCCTGAACATGCTAAACGAAGAGTGTCTCAGCTTGTTTTGATCTTCGGGAGTAAGTAATATAGTATATTTGGGAAAAAGTTTCAAAGAAGTTGTTATTAGTAACAATGGGGAACGGTGAAGTTTCTAAGGTTCTTTATATATAGGGATTGCGACCAGTGCAATTCCTTCGGTGGGAGTGCTATCAATAACAATAAGGATTGGGATATCTTCCATGACGTTGACTTGTGTTTTTTAGGATAAAATTATTGGACGAGCAAGTAAATTCAGTAAGATCGGTCGCAAAAAGTGAGATTAGGATCGATGATCCATTGCGACTCTCTAATACCTTGGATTTCCAAACACATCAGTAAAGTGTATTTTACATGACAATGGAAGCCCTTCTAGGGCTAATAACAAAAACATGGCACGTTTTCATATCGATTACAAATTTATGGCACGTTCTAAACTATTAGCAAGTTTGGGGTAAATTGTCAGAATTAAGATGTATTTGGGCCCACAAAGAAAAGTCACCAATCGCAATCTTTTTTTTTTTCTAAAAATGGTTCCATTTACGACTATGCAAAGTGGAACAACAAAACTAAAAAATATATTTGAATCAACACATTGTTAGTTTTACTAAAATATAATTTGTTTCAAACATATTAATTGAATTAATAATAATAACAACTTTGGATTAGCTCAATTGATAAAAAAGTATTTGGATATTTATATCTGAAAATTTTGATTTTGAACTTCAAAACATTTACAAAGTAAACTATTTACTAAACGAGGATTATTGAGTATCATTATTTTTTTTTTATTGTTAATTGAGTATTATTTAACTATGTGTATTAAAACTTGCATAAAGAAATTATCACTGTTTTAAAAATTCCCGTTTAGGCGCTAATTTGAGGGTTGTCGCCTGACTACGCATAACCTTTAAATACATAGACTTGCGTCTAAGTCCCGCTTAGATCTCAATTAATTCCCACCTAAATTTCTCACCCGACTAGCGCCTAACGCTTTTTAAAACATCGGAAATTATATTCTTTTATATAGCTATTAAAATTACTTTGTTTATTATTATTTTCTAATATAATATAAATTAATATAATATAATTAAATAATAATAATAATTAAAACGTAAATGGGTAGTAGGGATGTCAATAGGGCGGAGATTATCCGAAATCCATAGCATTCGAATTAATGGGTTTGGGGAAAAATCCGAAGATTCTCACCCGCGGGAAATAGGGAAAATTATACCGCCCGGTTGGAAAGGTGAACGGATTTGAGTAGAGTCATACCCACCTCGTAGGGATATATATATGGGGTAACTTTCTATTCACTCATGGGATGCGGGTGGTCCGGGGGGACCACCACGGCTCCTCTCTTCTCGAGAATCCATACATCCCTTATCAATGTATGGACAGCAATATATATATATATATATGTATGTATGTATGTATGTATGTATGTATGTATGTATGTATGTATGTATGTATGCATATTTTGCGTGATTAATATCATGGTTCATAGATTAGAAGCTTAGTTAAGAGTGTGACTTTTTCGATCAACTCAGTTTGTTCTATACACATTTTTAAAGTTTGAACTTTTAGTGATGTTTAAGGAGTTGAGTTGTTCGTTTAACTCAACCAACTGCTAATTGAGATCATTGAACTTGCCCTACACACATATATGCACCTTGAATTTTCAGAAA
>CATIWQ010138585.1:0-11776 GCA_949673415.1 Euphorbia schlechtendalii | reverse complement strand
ATAACAAAAGAAATATTCATGGGCATAGGCCTGGCTTGGGAATGACCTTGTAAACCCGGTTCGAACCCGGCCCGAGCTCGAAGTTCTAAAGTATGGGCTTGGACTGGCATTTTTTGTAAAAAAACCCGCCAAGCTCAACCCGGCCCGCCCGATGAACAGGTCTATTTGTTTGCAAGAAAATGTTATGCAAGGGAAAATATTATGCAGGAAAATGAAATATTTTCCTATGTTTGGCTACATCACTGTAAATATTTTCTGATGTTTGTTTACCATTCTGAAAAATATTTTCCAACCACAAATTTAACTATACATACATACTAGAATATGTGAAATATAACATAATAATTATTATATAAAAATTATATTATATTAAGTATGAATTACATTTCTATATAAAAATAAATGTAGATGGATGAGATGAATTTGGTGGTGACGGTGGAGGTAGTGGTGATGGAGGGGTCGAGGAAGTGGTGGTAATATAGGTAGAGGAAATGGTGGTGGTGGAGGGGTGGATGAGGTGGTGGTGGTGACTGTAGCGGTGTTTGAGGAAGAAGTGGATGTGCTGGTGGAGGGAGTGGTGATGATGGTGGCGGTGATACGACGAATCAAGGAGGTGGTGATGGTCGTGATGGATATAATATGATGGAGAAAGTGATGGATGTGTTAGTGTGGATGGAATAAATGGTGGTGCTGGAAGTGAAGAAAGTGGTGGTGTCTGGGTGGAGGCGGTGGGTGGAGGAGGTGGCGGTGGCGGGATAGAGATAATGATGAATATGTTGGTGTGGGTGGAAAAAGTGAAGGTGGTAATAGTGAAGGAGGTGAAGTAGGAAAGTAAGTGTTTTTTTGGAAAAATGTTTTCCATTATTTACATTATATTTTCATGTTGATTTGCACAATATTTTCCTTTAATTTATTTTTCAAATCAAACAAATGCAAGAAAATTCTGAAAATATTTTCCTGTACAATATTTTCCTAGAAACAAACTAGTCCTTACACAATAATTTCATTTTAAACTTAATCTCTTTTCTAAATAATACAAGAATAAATTAGAAAAAAAAAATGTTGAATATTGCATTGATACGTAAAAATGATAAATAAAAAGAAAAATAAAATTTTAAATAAAATAACAATCTTTCAATTACGGAAGGACTATAATAACTCGAGTATAATAAATCCTGATACCTATACGGCACATTTGAAAATATACCAATTATAATTAAAAGAACTCAGAATAAAGCGCTCGTAAAGTTCATGCAGTACACTTAATTTTATATTTTTATATAAAATGTGATTATCATTAAAAGTGAAAATCGAAGAAAATAATTTTAATATGACTGTTAAAAAATCAGGAGAAAAATGGAAGGAAGTGATAACCGTTTGCGCTGAAGACAGAGTCTTCTCCTGGCTCCAATTCTTCGGTGTTCGATCCATCAATCTGCTTTTTTTTTTTCAGTAAATTTTCAATTTCGTCGAAGCTTAAGCAATGGCCAAAGCCAGATACTCTCGCTTTCCATCTCGAAAATCATCTTCTTCCACTTTCATTCTCACCATTCTTATCATCTTCACGTTCCTCATTCTCATTCTTCTTGCTCTTGGAATTCTCTCTATCCCTAGCAGTTCCGGGGATTCTTCTCGCCAGGCTAACGATCTCAGCAACATTATTCATGGTCAAATCCGGAGGCAAGTAGCCTTCTGCTTTTTTTTTTGTCAATTGTTTTGCTGGATTGAATAGGCGATCTCGTTTGTTTTGGAATTTTATTTCTCCATATCATAAAGAAATTTCTTTCGGTTGTGCAGTTTCGGCGGTGATGATGGGATAGGAGAGCGGTGGGCTGAGGTGATCTCGTGGGAGCCTCGAGCTTTTGTTTATCATAATTTTCTGGTGAGCTTTTGTTTATCATTATTAGAAAGCAGTGGCCATAAAAAGGATTTGCTTATAGTTTTGTAGTTCACAGCGGAATTTTTCATTTCTCCAATGAATTTTGAATAACCAAAACACGAATATTCTGACTGTTCAATGGATTTGCTCATTTGCATGGATCCTTTATTGATTGCCTTTGATTATTTAGAAATTTGAAACGCTTATGCATCTCTTGGCTCATTTTTGGAGTTTCTTTTCATTTGACTCTCGAGTTTTATTGTGAACACTTCTTTTTAGTAAATTTCAATTGAATGCTCAATAAAGCTTTTGCTCGTTGTAATTTGGTTAATTCTTTGGGCAGACCCAAGAGGAATGTAATTACCTGATCGAGCTTGCGAAACCTAATATGCATAAATCTACAGTTGTTGACAGAGAAACTGGAAAGAGCAAAGATAGCAGGTAAAATATTTTGTTTTTTCTTCTCTTTTTGCATGGATGGTTGTTTTACAAGTCTTCTTGTCGAGCTTCTGCTTTGCTTATATTCTATTTAAATTTGCAGGGTACGAACAAGCTCTGGCACATTCCTTGAAAGAGGCCAAGATGAGAAGATCAGGGAAATCGAGAAAAGGATTGCTGATTTCACCTTCATACCTGTAGGTATGATTTTGGTTCCTCAATATTTGTAAAATTCTTCTTTCTCTCTTTTTTTTTTGGGGGGGGGGGGCAGAATCCATTTATGTCCTCCCATGTCTTCAAGTTTTTTTTTCTGCCTTTTTGTTTATCATGTTTCCCTTCGTTGTCTTCTTCTTGTTATTATGGATGAGAAGAGATTGTCATTTATGGATTCTTTAGTTGCATGATAGCACATTTGTGAACTGATAGGTAATAAAGGAAGTTGCTTTTGACCTTCTATCAGAACTTAGCTAAATGTGCTGCTAAATTTTGAATTAAACCAGCTTGACTGACTGACTAACAGAAGAAAAGCTGAACAGTTTTTCATGTTGTTTGTGGAAGCAACTGCTTGAAAATTTTCTAATTTTAAATGGAATGTGATGACACTAGTTCTGTTTCCGTTGTTAATTCAACAATTACATCGCCCAACCACCACTGTTCTGTACTAGATGACGCACAATATTATAATTAATATTTTTTTTCCGCTATTCAACTCATGTAGGGGTTGGAATATGAATAATGTTATTATCTATTGCTACTTTTCATCACCATTACTGCTAATCTATGTTACAATACTAAGTCAGGTTTAACCTTTGCTAATGCTAACACGTAGATACGATACATGTGAGTTAACTATAACGTAAAGAGTGGAGATTATGCAAGTTTGCGATTAGGTGCGTGTTCCGTATTGTTGTATGGTGTTTCGCCTATCTAATCTTAGGTGAACTTTGATGCTTATTTTATGCGGGGTTTAATTCTTATATGTAATTGATCTAATCTGATGCAACACGCAGATCATGGGGAAGGACTTCAAGTTCTCCATTATGAAGTTGGGCAAAAATATGAGCCTCACTTTGACTACTTTCAGGATGAGTTTAACACAAAGAATGGGGGTCAAAGGATAGCCACAGTTCTCATTTACCTGTAAGTGAGGTTGTTTTAGTTTCAGTGAAAGTTCATAGAAGTCTTCATTTGTTCTTTCTGAAGTATAAAGTATTTTCTTTTTACCATTCAGATCAGATGTTGAAGAAGGGGGCGAGACAGTCTTTCCTTCTGCGAAAGGAAATATTAGTTCTGTACCTTGGTGGAATGAATTGTCAGAATGCGGGAAAGAAGGACTTTCTATTAAACCAAAAATGGGCGATGCCTTGCTTTTCTGGAGCATGAAACCTGATGCCTCTATGGATAGTTCAAGTTTACACGGTAAGTAGTTCCAGCTATGGGCTATGTATCTCTTTGTTCATTTTACTGTTAAAAGAGATAACGGTACAAGGAAAAATCTTCTATATTTCTCGATCAACTTTGATTGGTTAATGAGTTCAAGTTTTTATCTCGTTAGGTGGATGCCCTGTGATTAGAGGTAATAAATGGTCAGCCACTAAATGGATGCGTGTGAACAAGTACATTGCCTAATTCATAATCCTGAAGGTAAATATCTGTACCCAAAAATAAGTATCGAGTCTTTTTTTTGCAGTTATTGTTTAATTATAGCCATTCGGTGTTGATAGAATTAAATCCTAAATGACTAATCAAATTTGTAATAGTGAGAGTTCAGTTTAATATTTGATAAGCCTACAGATAAGAAAAGATTCTGAAATACATATAAATAATGTCTTCCAAGTTCGAAATTGAATAGTCTATTTGTCAATTTGATATATCGATAGTATAAGCAGTGCTTAATTTATGTAGGTATATAAATATCAATACCTTTCTCTCCATATAAGCAGTGCTTAATTTATGTAGGTATATAAATATCAATACCTTTCTCCCCATTGCATGTGCAAAATTGGAGTTCCTCCTTGATATAAAAAGTTGCATGGGGACTTTTTTTTAATATCATCACTTCTATACTTTTCTTGTTGCGGTTGTCTGTATTGCAGATTATCGACAGTGATTTGCTCCTTATGACAAAAGATTTTTTGCTGACGAACTCCAAGTGAACTTTGAATCTGTATACAGCTGAACAAATTTCGTAATATAAATTTTGACATTAGAGTCCATATAACCTCGAGTTAAAAAAAACAGTGGCAATTACGTTTTCGCAAAATAGATGCTTCAGAGTTTCAGATAGGTGAGTTGCTGATAAAAGAGATACGCCCATATTCTTTTTTTACTTAATAAATCATGTGCATGCTCTATTGATGTAGTAGCATTACTTTTTCTTCTTAGTTTGCTTCTCAATTTTATGCAGTATGACATAAACAAAGCGGCTTTACAAGATAATATAAAATCGGTCGTTACCAAAATCGTACAATTAGACCCGATTCAGTTACTGAGCATGGCTCGGAAATGACCAAGAGTGATATTCCATTTATGATCTTCCAATATGAAACAGAAAAGTAAACTTCTAATTGCCCGAGATTTTAATAAGATCACAAATTTTATTGCTTGTAAATTTGAAAGGAGGAAACTATTATTCGTTAAATGAGAAAAAAAGATTTATAGTTTGGCATCCTGACATTTTCTACCGAATCATAAGCAATCAATCATGAATGTGATGAAAAACCAACTATTCTAGCTAACAAACGTGCAGCCAAACAATATTACAACAATATTTAAATAATTCCAAACAATCTTAAATAATAAATATAAATTGTCCAAGTGTTTATCCTTGAACCAACTGAGAGCAATTTAACTCATTACTCCAGTCTTCAGCTAACAAATGATAGAGAATTGCAGAGAACAAATTCAATAAGTCCCATTCAAAATGACAGCATTGTAAATTAGAGTTCAGCTATGAGCAATTTCGTATTACAAGTCAAAGTCTTGTGACAATTTTATCCGGTTAAAAGACCATGAATGTGATCAACTCAACTAAAAGTCTTAACATAATTTCTCCATTAATATTTTGGAAACATGATTTACATCTTTCTCCACATTGATTCGATCAAAATCATGACATAACATTACATTTGTAGTCTTATTCTGTTAGTTTTACAGGATTTGCAATCATAAAACAACTTATTCTAAAATATTTTTGTAGCCTTCAAGATAGGTTTGAACCAGAAAAGGTAACAGTAAAGAAGCATTTTTAGAGTAATTAACATTGGTAAAATTTACGGAGGTACTGAAAGTAAAGTTAACGAAGCACTTTTAGGTACTGGTATTAAAATTTACATACTCAAATTTAACAAAACTCCATCTCCATTGAGAACATCAGAAGAGACAAATGACAATACTGTTGTTGAGAAATGAGGCCATGAAACTGCAGGCCGTAAAATCACAAGTAAATAATCTCTCTCTCTCTACCATAATATCATTTAGTTTACACCTTCACATCAACAATGGCCATAACCTGAAACATTTATTTCTGTTATGTTTTGATTTAATCATGAAATTACTGTGACTTTGTAATCCCAACTATAGTTTTCCATTTAGTCATCAAATGACTGGGCTAATCACATACCAAGTCAACTGAACATTTCTTCCTTGGACCGCCGTTTTTAATGTTTTGCATGAATCAAATTCCCAATGACATACTGCAAAATGCCTCCATGATCAAAATATGCCAATTCCACCTGCATTCAAACGACGAGCATGATCAAAATCCACTGAAAGAACTCAAGGTTTCATGATAGTTTTACTTTTACGTCAAACATTACCTCTGTATCATATCGTAAGGTACAGGTGAAGGTTTTGCCATTGTCGGTTACTACAGCCACATCTTGACCGGGTCTAATTTCACCAACACTGCTGGGAAGTTGGATGGTGAATCATTCATGGCCACTGGCCAGTCAATCCAAGGGTTTCGGCATCCTCGCCTGACTTAAAACACAACGGAACAATGCCCATTCCAACTAAGTTGCTGCGATGAATTCGCTCAAAGCTCTTTGCTATTACTGCTTTCACACCCTACAACCTCACGAAATTACAAGCATCAGTATAACTAACTACAAATGTGTACAAGATAAACCGTCCAAAGAATTCACCAATAGCATTGGACCCTTGGCAGCCCAATCTCGAGAACTTCCACTCCCATACTCGGCACCCGCCAAGATAACTGTGTCATGTCCCTCATTAATGTACCTCTGCTAAACAAAATAGGTTATAAAAAACAGTAAATAATAAATATGACTAAAATGAGAAACTGGAGTTGTAAACAATGTTTGAATCAGCAATTAAAAGATAGATTCGATTTAGGCCCTGTTCTCTTGGACTATAAATCACTTCAACTCAGTTCAGTTCAGCTATGCGTAATTATAAATGTACATTAATATAAGTTCATTTCAGTTAAGCTTTTTGAAAGTTAAAAAGAACAGGGCCTTAGTCCACATGGCATTAAGGTACTGAAAACTATATATCTACTGTAATTTGTTTCAATTACAATAGAACAGCTTGAAAAGAATAAATTACCATGGCTACATCAAAGACGGAGAGTTTCTCTCTAGTGGGGACATGAACCGTCTTTGGGCCAACCTCCCCTCCCAGGAGTTTGTTGACAAGACGAATGTTGGCAAACGTCCCCCTTGCCATAATCTCATCATTACCGTGGCGACTTCCATAAGAATTGAAGTCTCGCCGATCAACACCACGAGCCATGAGGTATTTGGCAGCAGGGCTGTCTTTGTGGATGCTACCAGCTGGCGAAATGTGATCGGTTGTGATACTGTCTCCAAAATTGAGCAAGCAGTAAGCATCCTTCACGCTATGTGGCCCGGGGGGGCGACATGGTCATGCCCTTGAAATAGGGCGGATTGTGAATGTATGTTGAGTTTGGATTCCAAGAGTAGAGTGTTCCAGAAGGTAAGGATAAGTTATTCCACATGGGATTTCCTTGAGTGATAGCCTCTTATGTAGCCTTGAACATATCAGGTAACACACTTGATTGTACCACCTGTAAGCCATCCATTCCAAGGGTATAATACGATGTTCTAAAGGCATCTATTCTTTTTTTGGCCAAGCCAGCAAAATTGGAATAAAAAGAAAATAGAATTGATAGAATCTCACTTCTGCAACTTCATCATTGGAAGGCCAAATATCCCTGAAGAAAATATCCTTTCCATCTTTTCCTACCCCGATTGGTTCTTTGTCAAAGTCAATAACTACCTGCAGCAGTATCCATTTTACAAATTATAACAGCAACTTAATTAAGTTGCTAGCTAGCTAGCGATACAGTATATGGTGAGCATCATGTATGTATTACGGCTATTTGTAATACAGAAGTGAACAGAAATATAAAAAAATTACCGTTCCAGCAAGCGCATAGGCAACCACGAGAGGGGGAGAGGCAAGATAATTGGCTCTTGTTAAAGGATGAACACGACCCTCAAAATTCCTGTTCCCCTATAACACAGCAGCCGCCACTAAATCTGTACAGAAACAATCAACAAGATTGTCGCTACAAACTTTCTAGACGAATTATTTGCTAAATCACATAACCTATGTATTAGGCATCAAGGTTTCGACAGGTTTTCCAAAAGGGCCTTTCTAAACCAGGGTGTAATTTTTAATAACAATTTGAGACTTCTTTTCAACTGATGAGGTATTTATGCGTACATCGTCACAATTTACCATAAAGATAAGTCTTTACATATTAGCTATCTCAGATAGCTAATCAGCATCTTATAGTCATGATTGTCTAATTAGCAACTAGAAAGACAGTACCGTAAATAACCTATACTATAGCCAGATTAAACAAAGTCAGCTACTGAAATACTTCTTTCTCCAATCACTTCTATTTAAATCTAAACTAATGCCACATCACAATTTTCGGCAGTGCAAATATTCTAACAGTTCTACGTGGAGTCGTGGACTCTATGCATACCGATACCATCCTCTTAACAGGCTTCAGAAAAAGAAGACAAAATGCGATCCGACACTCTTAAAAACTGATGCCGGAGCTAAGAAGGATAAGAGAAATTATTCACCATTTTCAGCAATAGCTGATGCAACTGTTTCATCAATGTCGCCTGAATTTCCTATGCAGGTGCACCCATAACCGACAATATGGAATCCTAACTGATTCAGATACTTCTGCAAGCCACTGAAAGAAATGGACAAGTTAGAAATGTAGAAATTTTACACCATGTTTACCAAAGAGAGAGAATTACCTCTTTGCCAAGTATTTTGTCACAACCCCAGAACCAGGAGCAAGACTTGTTTTAATCCATGGTTTCACCAATTAAGAAAATATAGATGAAGTCAATAATTTCTAAACAAATAATCTCTAGTTACCAATCTAATATAAAAAAAGAGGTGGTGAAAATGCTAAACGATAGCAATATAAGTTTTTTTTAACTCAAGTCTCAATAACGTGTCATTTTGGGACAAGAATCCTTGAGTAAAGTACAAGGCTTTCTACCAAATCAACTTGAAAATTCACTATTTCGGTATTTACAAAAGAAAAAGGAAATGTGTTATCAGAAAGAGAAGAACAAGTTTCACTAGTTTCCTGCAGAGTTCATTGTTCATAGAAATCTGAATATGACATACAGCATACAAGCATATCAGAAATCGGCTGCTGCACCAATAATGTGAGGCATATTAAAATGATATTACGAGTAAGATGATCCCTTTGAGGAGCTCTCCGAAGCAATGATATAATGCACTATAACAGACTCAGACCGCAATATAGTTGCATTCTCAGTTTCCTTCTGATCTTGGTAAATGGTGTTTTTGTGTTCCATTTCTCAAAAATAAAATCAATGCGCACTGGTGTAGAAACAATAGACAAAAGATGAGACAACTAACCTCCAATCCTAGTTCACAGGCTTTCTTAGCAACCAAAGCAGCACCAAGCATTACACTAGGGTTTGAGGTATTAGTGCAACTCGTTATAGCAGCAATCACAACATCACCATGCCGAAGCTGTGCTGGAGTTCCGTGGAAATTGAAATCTGCAACCTTGCTCTGAGATTCCTTTGGAATAGAAAATCTCTACAGAACCACACATCTGAAGTTAATGGGTGAGTATATTTTCTTGGGGTTAATTGAGGACACGGGGCCATTATAAGAAAATACCAAGCTAATATATTAGCTAAAACAAATTTCACTGGCAGGAACAATTCATGATCTCTCTCTTAGAAAGAATAAAATGCTTTCGTTTAAAATTAGATTATTATGAAAACTTGAGAAAAGGTGCACCTAAAAATGAGCTCGAAACTCAAACCATGGAATATTTCACTAAGAATACTTCTGACTATTTTTTGTCCTTTCTTCTGTCATAGTTGCAACCATATGAAAATTCAGAAATAAAATTTGACTTGTCTCCATCCCAGTATTTGCTGCATTAGAATTTGGTCCAATGATTTTCCATGAATTAGGCTTAGACATTCCTGGAACATATGGGAAGACCAATGAAGTAAAATAGTTCTGTTCAGAGTCGACCAAATTCTCACCTTAAATCCAACCCTGTTGTCTAAGCATGCATGCCAATCTGCTTTCATCTCCTTCAAAGGTACTCGGTCATGAGGCCTGTAATATATAAACCACGTCTAAGTGCATAATAAAAGTAAATGCAATTATCTCCCTAGTGCAAGTATTCTCCACAGTAAAGAACATTGAGGTAGAATACTAAGAAATTTACCTTTTCGGTCCTGATACACGAGGCTCCACTTCCTCAAGATTCAACTCTAGATTAGATGAGTACACTTTCTGAATCTGGGGCTGCAAATCAGACAACAAATCTTGAATAAACAAACATATGCAAGTCCAAATGAAGAATAGCACGAGACATCACGTCATTTACCTCGCTATAGTCCAAAAACATCTTGTTTGCTCTTAAATAAGCCTCTATCCTGGCTACCTGCATTGTCCGTTCTCTCAATCAGCAAGTGAAATGGTCTGCTCATATTAAAATAAACACGATTCGATGCATTTACTTACAGTTTCATCACTTCTTCCTGTCAATCTGAGGTATTGCAGGGTAACATGGTCCACAGGAAAGAAGCCCATGGTTGCACCATATTCAGGAGACATATTGGCAATAGTAGCACTGTCCGCCATTGAAAGTTCACCCATGCCTTCACCTGCACAGAGAAGCAAAAAGCAGCATTAAAAAGTGAGATAAACCTAACATGAAAAGCAAATTAACAAACTCAAAAGGAAGTCATAAAGAACAAGATTAGTTAATTTACCATAGAACTCCACGAACTTGCCAACAACCCCATGCTTCCGTAACATTTGTGTTACAGTCAAAACCAAATCAGTAGCGGTGACACCATTCCTGAGTTTCCCTGACAACTTGAACCCAACAACACCAGGCAAGACCATGCTCATAGGCTGCATGAGAGCGATAACACATTATCAAAAATTGTAAAGAAAGGACAAGAAGAGCATGGAAATGCCCAAAATGGAGTTATTCTTTAACTGATTTACTGAGGTAATGAAAACAAAATCAAATTGATAAAGAATGAAGCAGGCATTGCATCCAAATCCTAAAGACTAGAGATTACATGGAATATCAAGAGTAATTAGTTACCTGGCCAAGCATTGCATCTTCAGCTTCTATGCCACCAACTCCCCAACCGGCAACACCTAATCCATCAATCATAGTTGTATGCAAATCAGTTCCAACTACACTATCAGGATAAAGCAAACCATTTGTGTTGAATACACTCTTCCCAGGTATTCCAAATTGACCTGTAATCATATCACATAAGAATACAGCAGGATAGAATATTATGACCAAAATCATTATCACTGTTAGGATTGAAAACAGAAAAATGAAGAACAAGAGTAATTGCAGTAAAAATAGAAGAACAATACTGTATGTGACAAGAGAGAAACTTGAGAAAATCTGAATATTTTATTTGATAAGTATCAGCACATTATATAATATTCAAAGACTAACAAATGAGCTAAATTATAGGAAAGGATAAACAAATCAAAACAGAATTATTGACTGCGTGAACTACAGCAAACAAATAGGAAATATTAAATAAATAAAACTGAACAGCAAGATTTGAGCAACGACTAACAATCCTCCTTTGATCAAGGATTGCTGACTCCTATCTCTTTCCTAATGATGTTGAATTTATTAGTTGGAAGGGCTTTGGTGAATATATCAGCCAATTGATCTTGAGTACTACAATGTACCAGATTTACTTGGCCCTTTTGTTGAACTTCTCTGACAAAGAACAACTTGATGTCGAAATGCTTGGTTTTTCCATGGAAGACGGGGTTTCTTGAAATGGCAATTGCAGCTTGATTATCAACAAATATCTTAGTAGCCTCATCTGTCTCCACTTGTATGTCTAGCAATAGTTTTTTCAGCCATAAAACTTGATTTACTGCTGCTGCTGC
>CATIWQ010138583.1:0-21415 GCA_949673415.1 Euphorbia schlechtendalii | reverse complement strand
ACTGGATCTGTGATTATAACACTATTTAGTGAGCTAACATTTTTTGAATGGTAACTTGCTAAATATGGCTATGTGAGAGCAACCCGTACTAAGCATAGTACTGTTGTTATCCAGGTTTATATAATCATCTTAATTCGTTTGTACTAGACTTAGAAAAGTCATTTCATGTGTTGCTTTGCGGTGAATAATTGAATATCTGAGTGTCTAGAACCAAATCTGTTAAAGTAGTCTAGTGTAATATCTTTGATGATTTTGCATGTTTTCTTCGCTATATTTGTTCATAGGGATAATCTATACCGATTTCTTCTACTCTAATTTATTTATACATTTATCTATTTATTTACCATCATATTCCAACCAACCCAACAACAATAAAATTATCTATTATATTTTCTTTGTTCCGTTTCTCTTGTTGGTCTTTAGAACTGGTTCTTTCCCTGTAGGTTCGATATCATTTAAAACTACATCGCAACTGTATACTTGCAGTTATCATCATTTTTCTATTTTGATAAGTGGTATTGACAACACCTGTACTTTAAAGCAAAAATCTTGTGAATAAGTTATTAAACTTATCGATAGAAAAGTGGTGAACAAGTTTTTGGCGCCATTACCGAGGATAAGCCTTTCAGAACGAGTATAGTCAAAACCTTGTGAACAAGTTTTTGGTGCTATTGCCGGGAAAGGAAAGTGTGTTCTAGAGATCAAATTACCGGAGAATGGGAAATTATATTTATGTGTCTATGACTTATGATACTAAGTCTAAAAATTGAAGAAATAGAAGGATTATAGAAGGTCGCGACAGCGACTATAGATCGCGCTCGTGAAATTATACAACAAAACCTCTTGTTCCTGTTATGAAGGAAATCATGATCTTGACAGGCCTTCGTGATTGTGACACGGGCCCTATATTTTCCTTCACAATAAACTGGTTTACTCTTTTCTTTTCTTTTTAAATTTTAGACTGGTGTTTGTTTTTCGTGTTTTCATTTTTAGTTAAGTCTCTCACAATGAGGATATTGTGTTCTTTAGTGTGGGGGACTATTGCAAAATCCCAAAAATCCAAAAAAAAAAATAAATAAACGATAAAATCGAAGAATTTGAAATTTTTTCTTAATTTTTGTGTTCTTTATACATTATCCATACCTATACTATACTAACATATGTTCCAAGGTTATTTTGAGTGTTAGGTATTTCAAGTTTGATGTTAGTGCACATTTCGAACTAAATGTTTCGTGCATGACTACATGTTGAGAGTGTGAGCGTTTTCACACAACATTTCGCATTTGGCAAGGATGTGTTGTGAGTAACATTCGAAAGCAATTTTCGATATATATTTCAATGCAACATGAATTAGTATAAGTTGTATAGTTTTAGTTTAATGCTACTAATAAGTTCAAGTGGAGTAATATCTAGTAGTGTTCTTACTATGAGTTTTATATGCTATTCTTGAATATGTCCTATACGTATTGAGTATGTTTAAAGTGTTGGGAAACTATAGCCATAATACTTTGAAGTGATCAATAAAGGATGTGGGTATTAAGAGAAAAATCAAAAGAAAGAGAGGATAACCTATGAGTTATGCAAAAGGTGAGGAATGGTACGGAGCAGAAACTGCAACAATTCAATGAGTGAAAAAAGAAAAAGTAGCATAGCACAAAAAATGGGTGCAAAGTACAAAGTACTTCAAAAAAAATATGCTTAAAAAGAAAAAAAAATGAGAGAAAGTGGTATGGAGCATAAAATGCAACCACTAAAAAAGGGGAGAGTGTCATGGAGCATAAAATGCAACCACTAAGATTGTTTTAAGCATCCTAGGTTACCTAAAAATGCCTTGAAATCAAACTTTCCAAAGTATGCTCCCTTTGTCCGTAATACTTTATACAATACTTGAGAGAAGGTAATATTCGAGTAAGCATAAAACGCTTACGCAATTCGGTTAACCCTCCATTAAAAGCAAAGGTATGCAACTAGACTATATAAATTGTACATTACTAATTTGTGGGAAATTTTGAAGACTTTACTTGAATCTTATGCAACGTAGGAATGTGGTACTCACTACAATAGTCGTTCGCCAAATAAGGTACGAACTTAGATTACTAATTCTATACATTTCTATTTTTTACCTTGAGGACAAGGCAAAACTTAAGTGTGGGGGTGTGATAAGTGTATAATTACACTTATTATCATATTAATTTTTCATATTAAACAACATAGTTTAAGTCATTTTTATACTTCATATAAAAGATTGCACGTGGTATGTAGTTGTTTTTGATGTAAATGAAGATACTAGGTAAATCTTGGGAGTAAAATGATCAAAAGTGGAATTATATGAAAAAAGAGTGAAAAAGAAGCAAAAAGATGCGTAGAACTTAAAGATTTAGCTTAGGATTGGAGCTATCAAAGATCAGTGAAGTTGTAAGGAGAATTCAGAAGAAAAATGCAATTCACAGTCGCGATAACCATTAGCGGTCGCGACCTGTTCTTCTTGAAAACAGAATTAAGCCAATCAAAGATTCACCGTCACGACTTGTATATCACGGTCACAACTTAGATGATTTTCTAGTTTTATCTTCTTAACTACCAATCGCCAGATAAGCATGATCAATCGCCATCAACTACCAATGAAAAGACACTTATCAGAAGTCAACCAATCATGAAAAGGTGCCTATCTATTATGGATTAGATTGAAGCTTCTCAACCAATCACGATGTAGTGACGCAATCATTCACCAATGGACGCGATTCTTCATTTAGATAGATGCAAACCTTCGAACTCTATAAATAGGGCTTCCAAAATTCACAAATTTCGAGGCAAGAAGACCAGGGTTACATATAGTGTGTGTATAGATAGAGAATTCACTACATTCAGAAGTGTTAGCGAGAAAATGTTTAAGTGATTCGAATCCTTATTTCGATCACTAGATTTCTCTATATTTTCAAGCGATTGTTGTATAAGTGTACTTGCAAATCACTTATCAATAAAAATTTTCATTCTTCAATATTCCTTTATTCGATATTCGCAAAGAATAGCATCCTAGTGGAGGTTCTGTGCGGGCCGAGACTGAATTCAAGGCAGATGTAGGAATTGCGAGAATTGATGACTCCCATTAAAGAATGGATAGGGTTTGATCAACTTTAGCTTTCACTTGCATACCTTACAACTTTGCCTTGCTTTTTACTTATACTTTCTATTTCAAAGTTTATGATATGTCTATGTGTCATAATGCATATTTCATGTTAAAACTTTTATATTAATCAAGTAATATGCATTGGAGTTAATTTTAAGAGTAGTTTCAGGGTTAATAGTATCATGTATAATCAATGGATCTATGATATAATGCTATTTAGTGAGCCAACATTTTTAGAATGGTAACTTGCTAAATATGGATATGTGAGAGCGACCCGTACTAAGTATAGTATTGACGCTGTCCAGGTTTATATAATTGTCTTAATCGTTTGCGCTAGTTTTAGAAAAGTAATTTCATGTGTTGCTCTGCGTCTAATAATTGAACATCTAAGTATTTTGAACTGAGTCTATTAGATTGAGTTAGTGAATCGTAACATCTTTACTGAACTTGCATGTTTTCTCTACTATACTTATTTCGTAGGGAAAATCTATATATTTAGATTCTCTAATATTTCATATATATAATTACTCATTCTTCATTCTAACCCTCCTACCCAAAATATCAAATTTATTTTATTTTCTTCTTTTTTCTTCCTTGTTGATCTTTATAGCTAGTCCTTCCCTGTGGGATCGATATCTTTTAAAACTACATCGCAACTGTATACTTGCATTTATCATCAGTTTTCTATTTTGATAAGGGGTATTGACAACACCTATTCTTTATGTGAACAAGTTTTTGGCACCATTAATATATAGCAAACTCTTTGCGAAAAAGTTATTAAACTTATTAGTAGAAAAGTGGGGAACAGGGTGTGATAAGTGTATATTTACACTTATAATCATGATATTTTCAATCATTGAACACTATGATTTAAGTCATTTTATACTTCATATAAAAGATTTAACGTGGTATGTAGTTGTTT
Source organism: Euphorbia schlechtendalii (assembly GCA_949673415.1). Classification (NCBI taxonomy): domain Eukaryota; kingdom Viridiplantae; phylum Streptophyta; class Magnoliopsida; order Malpighiales; family Euphorbiaceae; genus Euphorbia; species Euphorbia schlechtendalii. The sequence goes on along the minus strand of CATIWQ010138583.1, from coordinate 17,366 downwards.
TTTATGCAAATGCAAGTACTAGGTAAATCTTGGAATTAAATGATTAAAATTGGAAATCTATGTAAAAAGAGTGAAAAAGGTGCAAAAAGATGCGTGGAACTTAGGGAATTGGCAAAGGATCGAAGATGTCAAAGATTCATATATCATGGTCTCAATTGTTAACATTCACAACAGAAAGTTGCCAACCAAGTATTTACGGTCGCGGCATACATTCGAGGTCACGACATACATTTGCGGTCGCTACCTTGACGGTTTTTGGTCAACTCTTCTCTTCTTTCAACCACCGAATAAAAATTATTAACCAACATCAACTTTTAGAAAAAAAGACACCTTTTAAAAGTCAAACAATCATGAAAAGGTGCCTTTCCATTGTAGATGAGATCAAACCAATTCAACCAATCACAATGAAGCGTTACAACTCTTCACTAATGGACAAGACCCTTCATTTGAACGGATGCAACCCTTTGTACTCTATAAATAAGGCTTCAATCTCCATAATTTCGAATGGATGGGCATGGCATGTGGTATATGGTATAAGATGTATACGTGCATACATAGTTTTAGAGAGAAAATCGTATAGATTTCGCTTCGATCTAAGTTAGAGAGAAAATGTATAAGTGATTCGATACTTATTTCAATCACTAGATTTCTCTACATATTAGAGCAATTGTTGTATAAGTGTAATTGCAAATCACTTATCTATAAAAGTTTCTGTTCTTCAATATTCGTTTATTCAATATTCACAAAGAATAGCATCCTAGCGGAGGTTCTGTACTAGCAAAGATCGAATTCAAAGTAAACGTAGAAATTGCGAGAATCGATGACTCCCATTAAAGAGTGGATATAGTTTTATTAACTTTAGCTTTCATTTGCATACTTTACAAATTTGCTTTGTTTTCTACTTATACTTTATATTTCGAAGTTTATGATATGTCTATATGTCATATTGTGTATTTCGTGTTGAGTGTTTTATATTAATCAAGTTATATGCTTTTGAGTTAACTTTCAGAGTGATTTTGGGGTTAACGAGATCATGTATAATCACTGGATTTTTTATTATAATGATATTTAGTGAGCCAACATTTTTGGAATGGTAACTTGCCACATATGGCTATGTGAGAGCGACCTGTACTAAGCATAGTAATATTGTTATCCAGGTTTATTAATCATCTTAATTCATTTGCACTAGACTTAGAAAAGTCATTTCATGTGTTTCTCTGAGGTGAATAATTGGATATCTAAGTGTCTAGAACCGAATCTATTAAAGTAGTCTAGTGTACGTAATATCTTTGATGATTTTGCATGTTTTCTTCGCTATACTTGTTCGTAGGGATAATCTATACCGATTTCTTTAACTCTAATCTATTTATACATTTATCTATTTATTTACCATCATATTCCAACCAACCCAACAACAATATAATTATCTATTTTATTTTCTTTATTCTATTACTCTTGTTGGTCTTTAGAACTGGTTCCTTCCCTGTGGGTTCAATATCTTTTAAAACTACATTGCAACTATATACTTGCAGTTATCATCATTTTTCTATTTTGATAAGTGCTATTGACAACACCTATACTTTAAAGCAAAAATCTCATGAATAAGTTATTAAACTTATCAGTAGAAAAGTGGCGAACACCTCTGAAATCTAATGTAGAGATGGCAATCTTCAGTGTTGCTTCCATGTCAACGATCCTTGGGCACATGGAGTTTACAGTTCTTGTTGTGAACTTGATATCCCTTGCATCATACATCCCTGTAGTAACCAATTATTCCACATTCTGTTGCATGTCATGAAGATGATCCTTTAGGGAATTGAGTTTCTTGTGCACTAAGAGACCATTTTCAGGGTTTAAGGACTCTGTTGGCTCAAGAAACAATTGTCCTATTGCTTCAAGGAGGATTTTCAATGCTTTTCTAACTAAATCATCAATATTCTTGTTGATGACCTTACAAGCTAAGTCAAGCTTGTCTCCCAGCGCATCAAGATTCAGCACCAATTTATCCATTTTTTCGTAACATCTTCAACCATCTTGATGACGCGATCCACCTTCTTGTCCTCATTAACCATTGGCTTGGACATCTTCTCCATCACTTCACACATGATGTGCCTGAGATCTTTAGTGACGTCAATTTGCTTAGACAACTCAGTTATCTTATTATCTGTGCTAGTTTTTATTTTGGCATGTTCTTCACTAAACTTATGAAACTACGTAGTTTGAGTAGCCAATGTGGCATTCAAACTACTCAGCTTCTCCACAGCAGCGTCTATACTACCCTTCCTCTTTCTTGCCACTGCATTGGCAATGATAATAGACATGGGGACAGAAGAGATAGTTGCATTGAGCTAAACTGTAGTGTCAGTTAGTTTATTGAGAATCAGTGCCATATTATCCACAAGGCTTTTAGTGCTTTCCTTTGCAAGATGATTTTTGATAGCGAACAAACTCCCATTAATCTTTTCAAATTCTTCAAAATAAATCAATTTGAAGGAAATGCTAGAATGCTCATCAAATTCAAGAAGCTTTGCCTTGGTTTTGGAGGACAAATCCATCCATTCTTGAGTAGCACGCAGATTACTACTCCATCCAACTTAGCATCAGTTTTGAGAGTTAGGAATTTCTTCCTAGCCAACTCCCTTATCTGACCTATGATGGCTGAATCAACCAAGTCCTCTTGGACTAACTTTCTGCTGGAGTGGGTTACTTCATTGGCTATAAAATTTACCTTAGCAACATCCTCACTTTCTTTTCCTTGCTGAGTGGAGTTCTTAGCTTCACGAACTTCTCCAATCAGAGGGATTGAAGGCGTAGAGGTTAGTTTTGAAGAAAGGGTAGGTTTAGAGGTGTTTTGTACAATTTGAGAAGAAGTGGGGGTCGGTTTAGACTTTATAAGAGAAGGAATGATAGCAGTTTGAGTGTTTAAAGGAGGTGAAGAATGGTGGTCTTTTCTTAGGATTGAGATGGAGAAGGAGGGTATACTAGGGAATTTACAGTAGAAGGTATTTGGGAAGAGGAATTTATATTGGAAGGAGGAATTTAGAAATTTATATAAGAAGGTAGTTCAGGATTTATAGGAGAGTTTGGTGAAGGATTTATAGAAGAAATAGGGGTGGGATTTTCAAGTACCTGGGGGTTGGCTAATTGACCCAAGGATGGTTCAGCCTCAGGTAACTCAGCCAAAGATAGAAGAGTCTCAGTTTGAGTGTGAATTAGGCTTAGGATGATTTAACTAGGAAAACCATATTCTTCCAGATCTATGACCTCCACATCATCAACATTTTCATCACTTCTCACCACTTGAATGTTTTTTTTTTGGCATAGTGGATGATCTCTTGTGCTGAGTCCCTCTAGCCTTAGAGATTACTCTCTCCACTTGAGTAGCAGCACTAAGACTGATGGTTTCAAGGTCCTCTTTGACTTTCTTAGAGCTGCCCTGTCCCACAACATCCTCAGCTTCCTCAAGTTTGCGCTTCTTCTGGCTCAAGCTTTCTCCTTGCTCTCTAGCATCTTCCTCTTCTTCATCTTTTTGTTTTGCCTCAGCTTCCTTCTCAGTGCAAGTCTTAAGTTTCATCTTATTCCTTTACCTAGCTTGAGATTGGGCAGGTGCATCTTCTGCCCATGCTTTTGCTAGGCTTGCTCTAACCTTCTTAGCCCTACTTTATCTTTCGAGATGAGGGAGCAGAAGCTGATATATGCTCCAATTGAGCTAATAGGGGATCATCATCAATAATTCCCTCACTTGATCCTTCGAGATACACCCTAAAAACATCCTCATCTTCCTTGAGCACATTAGTGGAGAACACAGATGGTTCCACTTTAGCTTTCTTATGCTTGATATCTTGAGCTTTAGTGTAACGGGTGTGGATTTATTTGTTCTTCAACTTCTTGAAGTGGCTCATATCCAACATTCTCTTTAGCGGGACCACAGTTTTGTCTGGTCCATCAATAAAGGATGAAATGTCCATCCTCACGGCCTTCATGAGGGTACTGCTCAGATAACCGTAATGGTAGAAGTTTGTAACTTTAATCAAGTGATAAATCAACACCGGACAACTTAGTTTCTTACCTTCTACCATATGGTAGACCATGCACCTGTTGAAGTACATGCAACTTCTTAGAGACCCAGTCTTGGGTAAAATCATCTTCACTAACAGCTCATGGCAAGCTCTTCCTTCCAACTCATCCCAGAAGTAGCTATTTCTTTTGATCCATAGTCAGTTTGGAGTTCCCAATCCTCAGGGATAACAAAAAGCTATTCGTCTCCAGTTTCCTTAGCTCGATCCCTTTCAAGGGCATGTTGAGAAGACTTCTCACCAACTCCACATAGATCAGGTGAGAAACATTGTTGATCTCCACCATTAACACATCATTAAATCCCTGAATCAAGTAGAAGTTTTAATAGAAGCTTTGGATTAAGCCCTTGATGGTTGGACCCTCTAACAATAGAAGTTGACTGAGGTTTTATTGCTTGATCACCTTGTGTAAGAACTTGTTCTTCAACGATCGATCATAGTCCACTTTAAACACTAGAACAAAGTCTTGATTCTCTGGCCAATCGATCTTGGAGAAAATGGTTCCATGGGGAAAGATAGTCCTCTCCATGTGCCATCAATATGCACAAACATGTTCTCCTTTGAGATGCCTTGGAGCTTCAGAGTTTTCCTTGTGTTCACCATTCATAGTTGAGATAATTTGAGAGAAGAGAGGAATTAGGATTCTTTTGCAAAATTTATTGACATTTAAGAAATGCAAGTGACCTTCTCTCTCTAGCATGCTACCACTTATATAGGCTCTTCAACTTGTAGATGATATGTGGTTCTCGTACAAGACAGGACTAAAATGAATGCTGAGATTAACGAGCTTTTGATAGATATAGTAAAACGGTGAGTTTTGAATTTAAACGGTTTCATTTCAAAGTATCCTTTTGATAAAGTAGCTTTTGATTTTTAACCGCAAAACTAAATCTCATGGTGTTACTTTAAAAAAATAAATAGTGTTAAATACTTGTTACCTCGTTTGGCTGAGTTGAGACTTGACTTTCAACACTTATCCAAATTCTTGAATTTTTCTTCCCATGGGGTTCGTCATTCTAATTAGCTGTTTGAGAACACTAAATTGCTCCTTTGCTAATGCTTTGGTGAAAATGTCAGCTCACTGTTCTTCTGAATGAACATACTCCAATTTGACATCTCCCCTTAGCACATGATCCCTTATGAAGTGATGTCTTATATTGACATGCTTCATCCTACCATGTTGAATTATAACGTCAATTGCGCTCTTGTTATCACACAAAACTTTGAGGCATTTTGACTTTATACCATAATCCTCTAGTTGCTACTTAATCCATGGTAGTTGTGCTACACAACTTCCTACCACCATGTACTCAGCATAAAAAAAGTTTACTTTTTACTATGCAAGAGACAAGGCATTCTCCAAGGAAATGACATCCTCTTGTGGTGCTTTTCATATCCAGCTTGCCTCTGCCATAGTTGGCATATATGAATCCTCAAGGAGAAAAATATGAGCTATTGGGATACCAGAGACTTGCATTAATAGAACCTTACAAGTATCAGAGAATTCTCTTAACACTTGCTAAGTGAGATTCTCTGGGGTCAACGTGATAACATGCACAATAGCACTCAAAGTATTGAATATCAAGCCTACTAGTAGTTAAGTAAAGGAGTGAGCCAATAATACCTCTATAGAACTTGTTGTCTATAGTCTTACAAGCTTTGTCCTTACTCAAAATTGTGTTAATGGCTATGGGAGTGGACATTTTCTTTTAATGCTCCATATCAAACTTCTTTAGGTCTTCTTTGGCATAGTTTGCTTGACTGATGAAGATTCCATCTTCACTTTACTTGATTTGCAATCCAAGGAAAAAGTTGAGCTCTCCTATCATTGACATGTCAAATTCACTTTTCATTTATTTGCTAAACTCCTTATATAGCTTCTCATCAGTTTCTCCAAAGATGATGTCATCCACATATATTTAGACAAGTAATGCATCTTCCTTCATTTGTTGGATAAACAAAGTTGTATCTACTTTCCCTCTTTCATAGCCTTTATTGATAGGAAATTGGTCAACCTCTCATACCAAGCTCTATGGGCCTACTTCAATCCGTAGAGAGCTTTCTTTAGTTTGAAGACATGCTTAAGATTCTTCAGATCTTCAAAGCCTAGAGACTGGTGCACATACACTTCCTCTTGAATAAAGCCATTTAGAATTGCACTTTTAACATCAATTTGAAATAATATGAAATTCATATGGGATACGAAAGCACATAGAATCCTGATTGCTTCAAGCCAAGATATAGGAGTATAGGTTTCATCATAATCTATGCCTTCTTACTGATTGTAGCCTTGAGCAACAAGCCTGGCCTTATTTCTCACAATAATGCCATCTTCATCAAGCTTGTTCTTGAAAATCCATTTAGTACCAATGATTGATTTTCCTTTGGTTTTAGGAACAAGATCCTAATCATCATTACATTTGAACTGATCAAATTACTCTTGCATCATGATCATCCAATAATCCTCTCATTCTTCAAACTTCTTAGGTTCAATAAATGAGATGAAAGCTAGATGGCTCATCATTCTGTTGAGCTGACCTTGTGTTATGACAGGATTATGAACATCATCAATAAAGCTTTCAAGTGGGTGATTACGAGGAGTTCTAATCTCTCTTGGAAGACTTAGATCTACAATGGGAGTTTTTGCGCTAGGTTGTTGAGGCTGCGATTGATCTCATGTTTCGTTGAAGTTTATTGAAGATCTTCCTCAACTTTAACTTCCTCAGCTTCAGGTTCCTGTGCAGGGTTTGGAAGCATAAAGAGTGGTATGCTGAGTTGATTTTCTTGTAGGTTCACTCCTTCATCTTCATTAGATGGTCATCTATCTACATTATTAGTTTCATCAAAATCTACATGCATATACTCCTCTAATAAGCTGTCCTCTTGGCATATTTTTTTATATGCACTACTGTTAGTTGAGTAACCTAGAAAGATACATTCATCAGCCTTTGGATCAAAATTTCCTAGCCTCTCCTTGGTTTTTAGAATGAAGCAAGTACAACCAAATGATCTAAGATGACCAATCTTAGGCTTGCACCCTCGCCAAAGATCATAGGGTGTCTTCTCAAGAATTGGGTGAATTAAAACTTGATTTAAGATATAACAGGCCATGTTAACAGCTTCTCCCTAAAAGTACTTTGGTAGATTGTTATCACTCAGCATGGATCAAGCTATTTCAATTATGGTTATGTTCTTCCTTTCTACAAACCCATTTTGTTGAGGAGTGTAAGGAGGAGAAATGTTGTGGTCAATACCATGTGCTAAACAAAATTCTTTGAAATGAAAGTTCTCGAATTCACATCCATGATCATTTCGGATTCTACTTATTTTAGTTCCTAGTTCGTTCATTATCCAATTAGTGAGTTTTATAAAAGACTCAAAGGTTTCATCTTTGTTACTTAACAAGACTACCCAAGTGAATCTTGTGAAGTCATCCACAACCACTAATGAGAATCCTTTTCCACCCATGCTCATAGGTTGAATAGGACTAAATATATCTAGGTGGATGAGCTCTAACGGTCTCTTAGCTACCATGTTGTTTATAGACTTAAATGACTTTTTAACTTGTCTACCAAGCTGGCAAGCTAAGAAAGTCTATCTTACTCAAAGCTGATACTAGGTAACCCCACAACTAATTGCTTTTTGGCTAGTTTAGACAGAATGTTCAAATTTATATGACCCAACCTTCTACACCAAAGCCACAAATTATCCTCCTTAGATACAAGAAAAATATTAGTGGAGCAAAGAGTATAGTTGAGTCAACCTTATAGTTAATAACTGAGCAACCTACCGAGTTAAATGTAACCTTTCTGCCTTTGTCACAAAGCTAGGCTATGCTGAGCAAGTTGAACTTAAGTCCTTTGACCAGAGACACCTCTTCAATTGAAGGAGAAACTTCAATAATACCGCATCCAACAATCTTCCCTTTTTGGCTGTCTTTGAAACTAACACTTCCATTTCTTTTATGCTCTAATGAGATTAACTACCTCTCATTTCCCATCATATTCCTAGAACATCCACTATCGGAATACCACAGTTTAGTCTCATCAGCGGATTTTAGGCTCACCTGCAAAATAGTTACGTTTTCTTAGGTACCCATGCTTTCGAGTTGGGTCCTCCTTTGTTAGTAGTGCTTAAATTAAACCATTCATACTCATCATAATAACCTTTTTTAAGCCAACACATTATTGTGGCATGTCCAGCTTTACCATAAAAGTGACACACCGTTTTTTCTTGGGGTTGGCTCGCTTTCTTCTTTATAGAGGAATTCTTCCTCTTAGAATTGTGAGTTTGGTTACATGAAGATGGATTATTGGTTGGAGGAGGAACCAATTTCTCCTTTAAAGCCACTATCTCAGCAGTCAGATCATCTAATTGCTTAGTGAGCTTATTATTTTGACATTCATGATATTAAGCTTTTTCTTGAAGAAAGTGAATATCAAGAGATCAGGAAACGATTGTATCTTTCGTATCTTCACTTCTCCTCACTAGATCTTTGATGTTTTTACTAGACTTATTAGTCAACTTCATCATATCAAAGAGTACCTAGGCAAATTCTTCTATTGATAAAGGGATTTCAGGATGTACCTCAGTTTGTGGGTTTTTCACTTTATTGCGCTTAGCTTTAGATTCTGCAGTGGATGAGTTGCTCTTGGAAGTAAATGTTGAGCTCTCGCCCCTTTCATTCTCTATCGCCTTCAAGCAGCGGTTGGCGTAATCAATAGCATCTTCATTAGATGATGAAGATTCCTCAGAATTTCTCTAGGTGGTACTAAGTGCCTCATTTTTCTTGGTAAACCTCTTCTTGATTCTATCATTTTTTGATTCAGGATAGGATGTCTTCATATAACCCTTCTCGCCATAGCCAAAACACTTTATGTCTTTGTTGACCTCCTTCTTAGGTCCTTCCTCAGCTCCGCACTAGTTCTGAGTTAATTTGATTTTGCTGGGAAATTTCTTCTTGGGGAATTTCCTATCCTTCTTCATGAAGAGATTGAATTGCCTCGTCAGAAGTGCCATCTACTCATCTGAATCAAAATTGGAGGAATTCATTAATGAGTCAGCTTTCAGGACAATGGCTCTGCCCTCTTTCTCCTTGCCTTTATTACAATTTGGAGTCATTATTACATTTCCTCAAAGACATATCCTGAGTCAGCAAGGTGGCTATTAGCTCATCATAGTTGTAGGTCTTAAGATCATGACCTTCTTCAATGGCACTCTTTTTGGCATCCCACTCAATAGTGAGAACTCGGAGAATCTTCTTCACCATTTCTTCTTCAGTGAACTCCTTGCCTAATCTCTTCAGTTTACTAATGATATTAACATACCTGGTATTCATGGATTGAATACCCTCACTGGTGCTCATCTAGAACAGCTCATACTCTTTGAGCATGAGGTTGATCTCAAACTCCTTCACCTTGTCGATCCTCTCATAGGTGATCTCTAGCTTCCTCCAGATTTCTTATGTTATCTCACAGACCGAGACCCTATTAAACCTTGTCAGACCTAGTGCATAATGTAGGTTATTGATGGCTTCTAAATTCTCTTTGAGAAGCCTTAGGTCATCAGCATCATAGTCTTCTAGATCAGCTAGGACACACTCCTCATTTTGCATAATTGTGGGAATACGGGTCCTAACTCTATTACTAGTCATGCTTGCAAGCTTTGGGACTAAATAAAATTTTTCATGCATTTTTCTAAAACGTGTACTGTTGGGTATCAAAGAGTGGAGGCCTAGTTATAGACATTCCTTCTTTAAGGAGTGTTGTCTTCCCTGAGCTGGAAGAAAATTTATTGTAAGTCATTATGATCTTTTTAACTCAAAGATGATGAGTCTTAAAACTTAGCACTCGCTCTAATACAACTTGTTTTTCTGTCATAGCTTAAATAACACAAAAGAAGGGGGTGAGTGCAGTTTCTTGGTTCTTTTTAAGATTTATAAAATTCTTTACAAGTTCATTTTTAGATGTGTGTTGAGTAAATTTATGCTGAGTGTAGGTCTAAAAACTATAAACTACTCATCTTCACTAACTTAGTTTATCTTCAATATGTGTTGAGTACCTTACTCAGCTTGGATTGGTTTTTCAAGCTAAGCTTATAAAATAGAGAGAATTATGGATGAGTAAAGATGCTATATGACAAATAACAAAGGATAAAACTTTAACACCTGAGAATTTATCTTGGTTCGTCCCCGAGCCTACATCCAGTTCCCGAATTCCTTTCCTAGCTTTAATCCACTAGTGTTTCTTTTCTACCTTAGGCGGAGAAGCCTTTACAACGGGTAGACTCTATCACTGAAAGTACTTTTTTTTCTTCAACCATAGTTTAGGTACCCTTCCTAAACTGTCACATAGATTTTTATTTAGAAAATTACATACTAAGGATTTCAACTTATAAGAATCATTGAATCATTTTACATTGTTAAATCTAAGATGCTTTCTCTATATTACAAACTGATTTGACAAATGAGCGTTTGCTTAGAATGTTTGAGTTGGAATACCTGATTGCTGGGAATAATTTAACAATATTTCAGCTCTTAAGAAATTCGAGGTGATGAACCAAGTTTGAACGTCTACTTCAGTCTTCTATTTATACTTGATGGTCTTGGAAGTAACCATTGCAAACTTTTCATCCTGACTTGATCTTCAATTTCTCTTCTCTTTACATCTTTCAAATTTGTCCGTTTGAAATAAATTCTATGACTTTTAGAGACTATAATTCGAACGTTGAAGCGTGAGGTTAATTCATTAATCTTGATGCTTCAAAAACTTATTTTCTTTAAGGAATTCCATTTTGATAGAGAGGTGTGCGAGATGCAATGTGGAAACGTGGAAGCTTCTGATTTCTCTTGTTGCTGACATTGCAGAGTTGCACAGAAACACCAAGAAATGGTGCATGTCAGATGATACCTTTTGCTTTGGACGCTAGCAAGGAATCTCCAACATTCCCTACTGACACCTTTTCATTGTGAGGATCACTTGAATATCTTCTTTAATTTGAACTCTTTTTCTCTTGAAAAGCATCAAAGGTATGTTCTGCCTCTCACAGATGGCGTTAAAAGCATATGTGTCATTATATTCTCTAAGTGTCAAAATAACTAAGCTTTTATTAAATAAAAGCTACTCAGCTACGCTGAGTCTATATTATATAAACTATGTAATACTCAGCCTCACTCATCTTTTCTTACTCTAAACCATAACTTAATTAAACATATTGCAAACTGAGTTGTTTTTTCTTTAACAAAGTCAAGTAAACTTATTTAATTAAGAGTCTGCTTAGTACTTAATTTATTTCACTATCCTAACCAGTTTGTTATTTCGAAAATGTTTTAAGTACTAAAAAGTACTATTAACTTGGGTTCAACAAATTGGATTGGATTCCCATTAGTTAGTTCAAACATCACCAACTACCAAGTAGTTATCATGTACAAATTTCCTCCAACCCTGACTTAATTGTTTTAATTTACCTCCTTTGTTATTTTTTTTAATTAAGATCGAGTTTTTTCATCAATAGATTTCAGAGTTATACTGTCTTGTTATTTTTTGAAATATTGAATGCTAGAGGTAACTGGCCAATATTGCCTATGCAAACAATAACATTATAACCAATCTATGAAAAACTTTTGGAAAGAAAAAAGAGAAGATGCATTAAACAAGAATATAAATCATGAATTCATTAATTGAACGAATGTACTGTTACCACCGAGTATCTTCTATCAACATATTATATGATGGTTGCATTGTAATGGAAAAGGAACTTATATTGATGTGTATACAATACATTTTCATGTAGTAACACTTTAAACAATTTAAATACTACCACCAAGATTCATGGTCGCTCCAAGCATTTAATTGTTTTATCACCCTTTAATTTCTGAAGATGCTAAGGCAAATAACTTCAATGAAGTACACACAAGTCCAAGACATAAAGGATGCCACTGAAACAGTAATTAGGCAAAAAAGTTAATGAAACAAATTTGGTTGGGCGGTGGTGCTCTCTGATTTAACTAGAGCAAGCTACTGCATACCAAGTGGTGTTTCAAAAAGTGCTAGGCACTAGTCAGGTGACCGAAGATTAATCGAGGCCTAGGCGGAGATTAATAGGGACCTAGGCAAACTTAAGTGCTAGTCGGTAGGGTTTAAGTGCTAGGCGTAGTTGGGTGGCGATCCTCAAAATAGCACCTAGGTGGGGCTTAGGTGGACTAAGGTAAGGACTTTTAAAATAGTGATACTAAGAGGAGCTAGATTTCAGTTTATCTACCCTTCAATCTAACTACCAAACATCAATCTAGTTATATTAGTTAATTATGACTTAGTAAATATCATTAGGCGTGTACCTATCAAGCATTTGAGATATAGACGAATTAGGCCACCTCAATTCATAGAAGGGATTAAGTCAATCTTAATATATCTAAAAGTTTAGGCCAGAAAAGTTGGTTAACCTCTCGAGGAAAACCGCTTAAACTGCCCGTGTCTCTTATTAAATAGAATCCAACATAAATTCTATCTCTTATGCTTTCTTCACAAGAAGCATTTCATCCTAACCAGGATATTTCTTATTCAGGATCAAGTTTTATCCTATTTAGAAGATATCGATTGTTTAGGAACAATTCTAATTCGGAATACAACTCTCTCCCAACCGACTTAGGAGTCATTCAAAACCTATACAAAGGCACAATATTCTTAACTCTAAAAAATCCTTGCATTCTCTCTGAAATCCAATCTAACTTAAGTATCGGAGAGGCTATGCTAGTCACACGGCTAGTCCCCCTTAGAAACCCTATGTTTTGTAGGAACCACCATTGTTAAAGAGGAGATAATAGAGCAAGGATCAAATATAAGATTAGCGCGTAGCACCAATATCTTTAACCAATCTTTCAATGGTGCGGTGAGAGTGAACTGATATTCAGTTCATGAAAGAATAAATTTCGTTTTAGAAATCCAAATCTAAGCTTGATAAGCCATGTCCCAAGTTGGGAACAGTGTTGAAGTCAACAATTCTGAGGGAGAAAACCATCAAGTGAATTATTCTGCTCTACCATCAAGTGCATTATTCCAAATACAGATGTAATTTCTACCATAATACTTCCATGGTAGGGGCAAGAACCATTAATACCACTACTTTTGAGGGATAAATCCTCTACTCACGCTTCATCAAACATGCCCCTTGAAGATAAAGAGTTGTTTAGAAAGTCTATACCACTACTTTTGAGGGATAAATCCTCTACTCACGCTTCATCAAACATGCCCCTTGAAGATAAAGAGATGTTTAGAAAGTCTATCATAGATAGATTTTACAACTTACGATCAGTTTGTTGGAGATTTCAACAGAGCAGGATTTCAGGTGGCAAGGCAAAACACTAGGGTTGATAGAAACCTCATAGATGATATTGAGGTAGCCTTGCAAGGATACATGCCTCTACATCTTAATGCTAACATATCTTGCACCCTTATCACTCCTTTATCCAACCTTATGATCAGATCCATAATAGTCACACCTAAAGTATCTCAACCAGAAATTCAAATGTAGAAAGTAGTTCTTCCGTGCTCATCTATCCCTTAGGCAAATCAATCTATCCAACTAGCGCTCCTCCAAGGCTTGATAAGTGCTATGTAGGAAGGAAGCGTTCCTTCAAGCAAAATCGAGCTAGTTTTAACTACAATCCAAGGGCTATCATCAAAAAAACATCTCAAGTTGAAAAAAGGCATAAAACCCAAGAAGAAGAAATTGGTCGAAGAAGAAAGTGACGATAGTGAGCTGAGTGTAAAGTTCGAAAAGAAGATCAAGGCTTTATATAAAAAGTTCACGGTCCCATATGAAGATGCACTGTCCACCACTCATTATTCATGTACAAGAAAAACATATTAGATGAGCCACAGCCCCGATTCATCATTCCCCCAGTATTTGATAAATATTTGGGCAAGGATGAATTGCATATCCATATCCATGATTTTTGAAACACGATGGAGATAGGAGGTGCAATTGAGGCATACATGTACAAATACTTTTTATCCTCCCTAGGTGGACCAGTAGCTAGATGGTTCACAACATTACCGGTTAATTTATTTGGAAGCTAGGAGAAACTGAGTGAGTTAATATGTAAGCACTACCTAGGCTCCGCTTTAGCTAGATTCATCACTACACAGCTAAATGACATCATACTAGGACCAGAGGAGTCATTAAGGGACTTCATTAGATTATTTAATGAAACATGTTTGGAAATTCAAAATATGGACTTTAGCACTACAAAGGAACCATGCTGCAAGGAACTAGGAATAGCTACTTAAGGCATACCATCATAACTAGGCATCAAGTTAAGATAACATAGATGATAGGCATGGCCAAAGATCTTCATCGAAGTAAACGAGATGAATTCTAGTTAGAAAGAGCGTAATAAGGAAAATTCTAGAAAAGACGAAAGACCCTATATGATGAAAGGAGTAGGAAAAATAACCAAGGTGGTTATAGACAAGGCAGCATGAGCTACCGTAAAAAATACAACGAGGATAGATTGAATCTCAATGCTCCCCTAAGTCAAATCTTTAAGGCAACCAAGAAAATGCCAAGGATGAAAAACCTGAAGTTTGCCAAATAAAGGAACCACCCTAGGGATGGGTTATGGAAAATATTGCAAATATCATAGAGAAAAAGGTCATGATGTAGACGGTTACAATCTTAGAGAATGTGGTGCACAATTTGATCAAAGTTGGAAAATACGATTAATTTGTAAAAGGAATCACTAAATAAATAAAAAGACCAAGTTAGAGGAATCAAAGGATAAATTCAAAGATATCTATGGGGATAGTGATGCTAATTTCAGGTGTTCTAGAATTTGAATCCCCCAAGAAGAAAAGAAAAGCTATCGCTAGCAGGAGGACACGTGGATCTGAACGTAGAAATAAACAAACCTTAAAAAAACTCCTTGGTAAAGAAGCCTCATGTTGACCTAATAATACTAGAAGAATTGATTGAAAACTAAATTATCAGATGAATATTAGTGGATACGTATGAGTATGGGATTTTAGTCTCACTCTCGAGTTTAATAATGAAGTTGTAATTTATTTCCTTTGCTAGTCTTTCAGTTTGACAGACTCTCGAATCTCCTCGAAAGAAGCTCTTTTTTTCTTTTAAAGCTTAAAAAACTTCCTATACAAAACTAGTCCTAAACTAGATCCGCATGCCGAATGCCCACACTAACATTGCAATGTTGGTGTCGACTTTGGGACACGTCGGTGTTAGTGTTACAATATGCACACCGACATTGACATGTCAACATTAGTAAACTATAGTTTTCTTCCAAGTTTTAATGTTCTTATATTTTCTCGAGTCCCCTTGTACCCTTAACTGACCTAGGCTACACCTCCCTTACTATTGAGTGCTGGTTAATCAAGATAGTAATTGAACATGCAACTTTGCAAGGTGGAATTTCAAAACTTAAAATTAACCTAAAAGATCCCCTAAGCATGCCATAATTAATATAATCTAAGTTGAAACATTCCATAGATGCCATTAGGTTTATAAAACTTATAAAAGAATTCTAGCATATAAGTTTAGAACATTACCAGTTGATACGTGCTTCTCTCTCTTTTGGATGCGGAGTTCCCTTAGAGCAATTCGACAGAACTCCTTTGGCACTAGCCTCCAACATGGACCTTCAATAACCAAATTCTCCGCTGAGGTAGAACCCGTTGGTAGAAAGCAACTACTAGACCGCTCAAAGACCAACCAGAAAATATTAATTGAGAAGGTTCACTTCAAAATAGAAAGAGACTTCTAAAGAATTCTTTATTGCTTGGAGAAACTTGTGGAGGATCTCGCAAAATCTTGCAAGGAAATGATGTCGAACTCAGAGAGAAAGGTGGAGTTGAAGTATGGAATAAGGAGGAGAGGGAAGTGAAAAAATTCCCCTCTTTTTCCAATGTGGGATGGGAAAAATCCCATCCCACAAACCAATCAGCAACACAGATCCCTAGGACCTGCGGGCTGACCCATGTGTCCTTGCCACAAGGCAAGGCTCAAAAGCTTTTCAGCTTACGAGGCAGCCATGTAGGCCCCACTCAGAATAACTCGTGTTAGTTTGGGGCCCACTCGCAAGGGGAAAAATTCCCTTGCTCCGCTCCATGCAATTTTCCCAATTTTCTCCTTTATTTCTTTTAATTATTAATTTGATCCAACCAATTAATAATTCTTCCATCGAATTCATCAAACATATATTCTCGGCATAGACCTAGTCTATAGGTTCTTTACTTAGTCCGATAAAGACCCAAAGTGTGTGACCTCATAGGATCCCAAAGTATATAACCGTAGAGGTTAACCAAAACTTGGCTTCCCATTTGGTAACCTTTAGGCTTAGTGTTCCAGACTGATATGGAACTCGATAAATCTAGATGATCAAATAGGTTTTCTAGTAAAGGTGTATAATCCCCCAATACTCGGAATATCACATGCTTGTGACTTGATTGGGTTTTGTAGTAGTAACCAATAGAATACACTCCTTCCATCAAGTTACGTACCATCCGATTTATTGAGCTTGGATTAAGTGTCAGCTCATGTAATAGCCATAGCTATCTTGGAATTAGACTTGTTCATGAAGATTACCACTTGCCGAATGTATCAAGATTTAGTAGAAACCCGTTCTATCAATCTTATACTCTGATTAGAGGTTTATAATTATGTCTCTTCAACAAGAGGCCCTACAGTACATCTCCCATTATATCACTATATCAGGAGCGATGGATCCCATCTGGATTACTTTGTAACATGTGATCATCACTATACCCGTAATCACCCGTATCATCCTAATGGCCAGGGTATGAATAAGTATGACCCAAAGTATAGCAACTCCTACATAAGGTTACTAGTATCTCAAGTCTAAGGATACTTGTACTGCTACTGCAATAAGACATGACACTAACACATGGATATAGTTATTTTCGAGTGTTTATCTTATAACAGTCTTCAATGTATTACCCGAATACATTCATGTGTTAACTCAAGGTACCACCTTCAGCTCTTGAGATTGACTGCTTGGATCTAATCCAAGGAGGAAGCCTACACATGCTAGTCTATCCGATTTATAGATGTCTAGTTTCAATGAAACTATGATTAGTGATGTTTAGACTATTAATAGTAATACATATGTGCATACCACATAGTTCCCACTATATCCTCGCACTTTTACGCTATGAAGTAGTTGCAGACTTTTTCTTATCAATATATATATATATATATATATATATATATATATATATATATATATATATATATATATATATATATAAATATATATAT
>CATIWQ010138579.1:0-11395 GCA_949673415.1 Euphorbia schlechtendalii | reverse complement strand
ACATTATCTTTCTTCCAACCATACAACTCCCACGCATAGGGTTTTTGGCTAGTCTCTATCCTAAGTTTGGTTCATCTTAGTACCGCGAGGATACTAAGGAGAGCACCTGCAGGAAAATATAATGCATGATCGCGTGTTTGGGTAACAACCTTGGGAGAATGCCTATGGCTTATTTACATGAGGGTTTATAAATGGTTTGCTGATGTAGAAGGTTCTTGTTGCACTGAAATACACTCCAAGCCTCTCCCCAAATAGGTTGCAATGAGGGAGGTACATGCGATATGGCAACAAGTGCTTCACTCGCTCAAATACTATCTTTTCTTAGGAGGCAGATTAGTACAAGAGAAAGCTTCGCGGTAATAGGGGTACCTTAGACTTATGGGCTAATCTCTTCTACTACAATGCGTTATTATGAATATGTCAAAATTAAGAGAAAATGAAATAATGTGATCAATAATTTTCGGCACTTATCCAAAATCTAAAACCTTTGAAAAAAATAAGTTTTAGAAAAAATCCCCAGTAGAGTCGCCATTGTGAGCGGGCGACACGGAGCAGTGGGCCGAGAGAGTGCGGTTTCATAGGCGCGGTCCACCGGGGTGTTTGGAAAAGGAAGCACCAGGTCGGGGACCCGGTAAAAAAGGTTGAAAGAGAAAGGGCGAAAACGTTTTTGGATTGGTTCGAACCCGAATCCACCATCTCTTAGTGTGGAGTCGCCACCTAGATTAGCTCTTTCCAAGAATTAGAGTCTTGTGAGGCTTAATGTCCAGGGGACGGCCCACCAAGACACAGAGATTCGGGTCTGGGATAAGTTGCTCATTTCTTAAGTGATCACATTATATTACATCTACAGAAAACCGTATTCTTTTAATTGTGCATATTCGCACTTAGGTCATTTTTAGACTTCATATGCATGATTCACGTATTACAAAATAATAAATCATCCACAAAATGGAAAAAATAAACCATCCACAAAGAATTAAGTAAATGCGAAAAGTAAATGTGGTATATAAAATTACAAGGCTTTCAAAAATCGGGGAATGCAACCGCCTACTAACCTATTAATTACATTTCCCAAAAAAATTGAAATTGCGATACCCGTAGGAAAATTAAAATCCTAAACATGCATCTAATCCCAATCTACCTGCATCCACAAAGGTTAGCACAAGGGATATCACGTATGTTCGATTTTGAATTTGGCAAGGCCCGTGTGGCCTAAAAAAATGAAAATCAATCACGGTAATGTGTTTGTTATTTAAATAAAACAATTCATTTAATTAACACGTTGGTTGCTCATTTTAATTAATGAAATTGCTCGCATGGTGAATTAATGAGGGTTGTTATCTGAGAATATGTTTTATTCCCTTCGTGGGGATGTTCTAACATATATTTCCTTTTAGTAAAGAAAAATAGATGAAGAAGAATTACAACACTTGTATAAAATAAAAATATTAAAAAAAGATAAAATTCCTAGGTTCAAAAGTGAAATCAGAAGAAAAAGATAAACTCTGAAAGCATGGAAATTGCAGTTCTAGGAACTCAGAGGCCTATCCTTACGAATTGAATGCACTTCGAAGATATCCGATTGGCCATTGAAAATCCTCCTCGTCCTTTAGTTTAGGTAAAAAATTGTGTTGAAAAGTCCAAAATGTTCATCTTAATTCTTGGAAAAAGTTCTGAAAGTTATAATTTTATCTGTAAATTTTTCCAGATCCGGATTATTGAAAAAGACCCGAGTATTTATAGGAGAAATCCCGAAAATCCAAAAAGGTAAGTTTTTCCTATGAGGGGTCTTGCCGAAAAAGAAAAGTTCCGCGAGGCCCCTCACCGTGACTTTGGCGAGGGATCCTCGCCAAGCTCTTTGGCGAGGCTCCTACCTCGCCAAATTTTGGCAAGGGAGCCTCGCCAAAGCCTTTTAACGAGGTTTTGCCTCGCCCACTTTGGCCATGGAGGCCCCCGGGGTCTAGTTTTCCTCAATGTTTATGTATTTTTTGTGTATTTTATGTTTTTTCATTTTTTTAATTAATTAAATAATTTTATTGAAAACGTCCTTTTGAATTTAGAGACGAGAAGGATTACATTCAGATGCATCAGGATACTTGAAAATTGTGTGATTCAAGGATAAAATCTCGAAAAAGCCGTCATCGTCGAACGCACAAGCTGGTACAAAATCCTGTGCTCACAGCTCTGTTGCTAAACGCACAATAGAAATAATAATCTTAGTGACAGCAGGAACAAAATAGTAATTGTTCAAAACTAAAACTAGGACATTAGGCAAACGAAGGGTATATGTCTCTACAGCTGTTGCAGCAACCCGTGCTCCATTTTCAACTCTTAGGTCCATTTCCCTCTTTGCAAGCCTTCTACTATTCCGCAATCCCTGCACAGAAGTATAGATATGAGTACCATAACCATTATCCAATACCCAAGTAGACTCGTAGGGAATTGTGGAGAAACTCTCTATCATGAACATACCTGAAGTAGATGCCTTACTTAACTTCTTCTTTACTTGTTAAGAAATCTGAGCTCTTAACTAGCATTTCATTTCGACACTTTTCATGAGTCTTCTCTTAACCTTGAAAGCCGTAGACTTTCTTATCTTTCGATCCTCAACAACAAGTTGATTCTCAAGTTTATTTATAAAATGTATATCATATTGTTTCAATAGGTCTACCATCTCGGAATAATTACAATAATTACTGATGCCATAGAAATCTTTTTTGAAAATGTCATACCTATGCGGTAGACCTTTGAATACAGTCTATTTCAAGCCTTCCGGATCATAAGTAACTCCCTTTTTCCTTAACTATGTCGAATTATGCACACCCCTAGAGTAATGGGTGCTAATGGTTATGGTTAAATTGGGTTAGGCCAACAAAGTATGATACTGAAATCAATGCATCGTTTTAAAATCCTATATTGAGAGTTGTCACCCAACTAAATGTTCCTATACAATTATCAAGCTTTTGACCTATTTCTTGCTGCCTAATATGATATTTCCCACCTAGGCATTGCCTAAATGTATTTTTCAAGATATTGATATTTCAAAATATGACAGTTAACTTCTTAAACTGGCAAAAAAATAGCTCAATTTATAAAATTATTATGATTTTTAATGCTCTCTCTTCAAATCTTAAATATAGGAAGAATACATTTCAAGCCACAAAACCCAAAGAACTTTCGATGCTCAGTGACAAAGTCAGGACCCAAACACTGGGTGTGCATAATTTTATACAGATTAAAAAGGGCAGTGATAGATAAACTATGATAATGATTAACTATTTTGGAAAAATATAGCAAAAAATATCTAAACATTGTTAACATGAAAATTAGAAATAAAATTTGTATAAAACTTAGTAAGTTTGAAAAAATAAAGTAAATGTAATGCCTACATGTCTAAATTTCAACGTTGCTATTATATAATCAACTAAGAAAACGAAGAAAAATTATATTTTTTTTGTATGATGAACCGTCACTATATTGTTAGTAAAAGCTTGATTAATTCAAGAGTATAGTAATAAATTTTTATTTTTTAAATAGAATTCCATTTTTTTTACTTTAGTTAAAAAAGCTTTATTATTTAAATGCTCCAGACATTTGAAAAGTAAAGAATACTATTTAATCATGATATCTACAATAATATGAAAACATAAAATTCAAAACAAATATGATCTTTTAAGATGACTTTGCATTTTCTACAATATAATATATATAATTGGGAAATACAAAGGAATATTGTTAATGGGTTGGATACTTATGGCCAGTACAGTTCAAAGAAAGCCCAATTTATGTGATGCTATTATCTTGATGTTCTTTATTTCCTTATACGGTTTCTTCTTTCTTCATACCAACTGATCAGAATCCTAAATTTTCTTATTATCTCTTATACAATTTTGTTTATCGTTTCTCGTTCCCTCTCTATTCATCATTTTCTTTCCAGCTTCTTCGGTAATTCATGTGATCTTATCATTGTGAACAGTTTCCTTTTGATTTTGTTTTGTTTTTGAGTTTGAATCTGTTTACAATGGCGAATGACTTGGTATGCATTTCTTTTTTCATTTTTCTATTTGTTTGATTTTCGATTTATCCTCTTTTTCCTGACTGAAATGCTTTACTTCTCAGATCAATTCACTTTCAGTCGACATTTCTAATTCGCAAAAAAAGTCTTTTGCAATCACAATCAGAAGTAGTTGAAATGTCTGATTCATAAAAAAGCGTTCTACATTTGAGGTAATTATAGTCATGATTGTAGTGTTTATTATTGTTGTTTTTGTTTTCTTTGAGTTAATTAGATGCTAAATCATTTCAAATTTCATGTATTTTTTTATTTTTTGTTCATAGTTTTGATACATCAGTTGATTCTCTGTTTCTTTTGTTATTTTTTATTTCATTTTTCAAGTCTTATACTTGGTATAATACCTGTTCCTATGTTGTTTCTATGTTTTTGTCTTTGATTATGTACAATAGTTCTAAACTATTTTTTATTAAATTTTTTCAAGTCTTATACCTGGCACAATAATGGTTCCCTCTTTGTTTTAATATGAAGTTATGATATCATGTTTTTTATAATGAATTTTGCATTTGTTCTTTTTACTGGTTCCCTCTTTGTTTTAATATGAAGTTATGATATCATGTTTTTTATAATGAATTTTGCATTTGTTCTTTTTACTTTTATTCCAATGTTGACGATAATATTGTATTGGAGTTTCTTGTTTTTGTCTTTCATCTTGTACAATAGTTAGTAAACTATATTTTATTTTTTTTCAAGTCTTTTGCATGGTATATTTTATATCATACATTATATCAGGTATAATAGTTGTACAAATTTTATTAATGTATTTTTTGACTCTGATATCATATCGTGCATGTTCTAATTATACAATCTTTTGAAACAGAGTAATAACTTTAAAGCAAAGCATCAAGAAGATGATGAAGAAGAAGTGCTTGGTGAAAATGAAGAAGATGTTGATGATTCTCAACTTAGATTTATATTTATTTACTTATATAATTCATAATCGATTTTTGTCATTCATGTTATAATGTTTTCTACATTCTTACTTGTTTTTTACTTTTTTATTGCAGACGTTGACTCCATCATTTTCTCCAATATAGTATTGGAAAGCCAAAGTCATGATTACATCAAATTTTGATTGTATAAGTAATGTGTGCGAGTCTTTGTAGCCTCCTATTCTTAGAAGGTTGAAGTCGTCTTGTTTTGAACAATTTTTTTATTGTTCCATGGTTGAAGGTTTCAAGGCAACTAATCCATGTTCTTATAATTAGGGGACTTAGGAATTCAGAGGAGAATTCAATGTATAATAAGGTTGTTGGTACTACCCTTCATTTTTCTTTAGGGCATTGTCTAGTAAAATCTGGTTTGAAACCCTCTAGTGATGCTTCTCCTATTATTAGTTCTTCTGATAAGACAGATGGTTTTATCAAGAAGTATTTTACTTCAAAGAAGAAGTTAATGAAAAAAGAGAGATTGAGGCTAAGATAATGAATAAGGTGATAAAGTTAGAGAAATTTAGTTTCAATTTAACACTTATTTACTTCATATCTTGCTATATCATGGGTGTGACTTCGCAAAATGTTTTTCCTAAAGACTATGTTCATTGTGTTTTTAATGGAGAGTATAAGTACAATAATTGTGGAGACTTAAGTTTCCGAGCGACTATTGACGATTTGACAAGTAATGGAAGAGATAAGAAAAGACCAGGACCCTACAACTTGAGAGGACGCCCTCTTACTTTTCAAATGTGGTTCCATGAAGTTTTTGGTAGATGCAAAGGCAATTTTGTGATGAAAACAAACTCGCCTCTTAGGTTTTATTATCGAAGATTGAGTAGATGGATGACTTTTTTCTTCACATGGAGGAGAAAAAAACGGATTTTTATCAATTATTTACCAACTTGCCATTATACTTGGTGGACAAAGTTTTAGTTGGATTTTCCTTTTTAATAATAAAATTAGTATTTATCCTTAAGATAATACTAAATAAGAGTTGTTATCTCTTAATTAGGAGTTTGACATTATTTATGATTGTTTTTAGTTTACCTATTCAGTTTCTACTTTCTCTTCAAGTAATCAGTGGTTATTTATATCTTGTTTTACTGATTACAAGAGAGATCGAAGACCTAAGCTTTAGAATTTCATTTTCTTTACTTTCTCTGATCAAACTCATGTTTTATTATTTTCTTTTAATGGAGAATCATTTTTCTCAATTATGAGTGAGTAATTCTATTACAAACAGAGCCCACCACTATGTAGGCAATGCGAAGGTCTTCTCCAATGTTGATTATATAAACTTTATTTATATTTATTGATAGTGTTCACTAGTGGAAAATAGGTCTGTGGCGTCGGTTGAAAATGACCTTTGGCTTCGGTTTTGAACCGACGCCACAGCCACCGACGTGATTACATTTTGAGATATGGTGTCAATTTTATGACCGATGCCATTGTTAAGTATCAGCGTTGGTCCCTACATAACCGACTCTAATAAATGATGCTATTTGTAAGTAATGGCGTCGGATCCATACAGAATTGACATTTATCATTGATGCCATTATTGCATTAATGTCGTCGGTTCCTATACATAACCGACGGCATAGCAATGGATTAATGCCGTTGGTTCCTATACATAACCGATGACATTGCAATACAAAACCGATGGTTTATAAATAGAGTTATACCATTGGTTAATAATATATCAACCGACGGTATTGCTCTAATTACATTCCTGTCGGTTTATTTATCACAAACCGACAGGATTAGTATGGGAATCCCGTCGGTTTATCTTTATAACCGACGGGAATTCCCTTGCTACCATAACAGCATGTTTTCGGTGTCAGCTCCATATAAAACCAACGGGAATTGGTCGATGTTACAGGCCAATTCTCCACTAGTGGTTGAACCTAAGTTAAAAGTACTTTACAGTACTTAAAACGTTTTAGAAATAAAAAACTTACTAGGATAGTGAAATTAATTGAACACTGTGTAGACTCTTAATTAATCAAGTTTACTTGAGTTTGTTTAAGGAATTCAACTCATTTTACTTTATGATTAGTTACGTTATTGCTCAAAGTAAGAAAAAATGAATCAACCGAGTATTACATAGTTTATGAAGATATAGACTCAGCTAAGCTGAGTGAGCTTGTTATGATAAAAGCTGTGGTTCTTTTACACTTAGAGAAATACTTGACACATATGCGTTTAACAATTTCTGTGAGAAATGAAATATCCCACTGATGCTTTTTAGGAGAAAAGGTGCTGAAATTAAAGAAGATATTCAAGTGGTCCTCACATCCAAAAGGTGTTAGTACGGAATGTTGGAGATTCCTCACTAAAGTCTAAGATAAAAGGAATACTCTGACATGCGCCACTTCTCAGTGTCTCCGCAACTCTACATTATCAGCAAGTCAACGAATTATAGAATTCCACTTTGCAACTCACGTGCCTCTCTATCAACCTAGATTGTTTGAAGAGAAATAAGTTTTTGACCTTTTAGATTAATGGATTAATCTCGCGCTTCAACGTTCGAAATCTCTATCTCTAAACATCTTGGAATTTGTAATGGACAATTTTGAAAGATTTGAAGAGAAGAGAAATTGAGAAAGCTGTTAGGATGAGAAGATTGCAACGGCTACTTCTAAGACCTTCAACTATAAATAGAAGGCTGAAGTAGACATTCAAACTTGGTGAATCGCCTCGAATTTCTTAAAGAGCTGAAACTCTGTTAAATCAATCCCAGCCTTCAAAAATTCCAATTCAAGCAATCAAGCAAACTCAAATCGATCATATCTGTTTGTAATAGAAAAATAGCACTTAAGATTTAACATTATAAATGGACTCAATAATTTATAAGTTGAAATCCTTAGTTCGCATTCTCGTTAGGAAATCTAAGTGATATATAGGAAGGGTACCTAAACTGTGTTTGAGAGATAGTTCGAAAGGAGGATACTTTTTGTAATCGCGTCTACCCACTGTAAAGGCTTCTCCACTTAAGGAATGAAGGAAAACACTAGTAGATTAAAGCTTGGAAAGAAATCCAAGGATTAGAGGTAGGCTAGGGGCCGAACTAGGATAAATCTCAGGTGTAATCATTCTAACCTTTTTCATTTGCCTTTTCTGTGTTTGCTCATCCGTCATTGTCTCATTTTTATAAGTATTTGCTTGAAAAACCAATCCAAGCTGAGTAAAGTACTCAGTAGTGATTGAAGATTAACTATGCCATCAAAGCTAAACAATTTATAGTTTTTAGACCTAGCACAGTGCAGTTTTCTTTCAGCATGCATCTAAAACTAAACTTGGTAAAGAATTTTGTAGATCTTAAAAGGAACCAAGAAACGTATTCATCCCCCCTCTACTATTAATATTAAGCCATTTAGGACCAAAAAGTGGTATAAAAGTAGTGCTTAGCTTTTAGACTAATCGTCTTTGAGTTAAAGATCCCAAATGGCTTATAACAATTTCAATTCCAGGTCAGAACAGACAGTTCTCCTTAAAGAAGAAATGTCTGTAACCAGGCCACCTTTGTTTAACGATAATCATTACACTTTTTGGACATAATGCATGAAAAACTTCATCCAATAACAAAGCATGAGCGCATGGATCGCTATAGAGCTTGACCCTAGATTTCCAACCATAGCTAGGAATGGGGAACTCATTCCAGTCGATCCGGAGGATTATGATGATGCTAACTTGAGGCTTCTCAAAGAGAATGTCGTAGCCATCAATAGATAGGCACTAATGAAGGTATTCAGGCTATGAATACTAGGTTCATTAATATCATTAATGAACTGAAAAGATTAGGCAAGGAGTTCACCAAGGAAGAGATGGTGAAGAAAATTCTTTGCACTCTTACCTTAGAGTGGGATGCCAATAAGAGCGCAATCGAGGAGGCTCATGATCTGAAAACCTACAGCTATGATGAGCTGATAGGCACCTTGCTAACTCAAGAAGCGTCCCTAATGAAATATATCGATGACTACAAAAGGAGTAAAGGCAAGGAGAAAGAGGGTAAAGCCATTGTTCGGAAAGTTGATTCCTTTGACTAATCTACTAGCTATGATTATGAACAGCAAATGGCCCTTCTGACCAGGCATTTCAAATGCTTCATGAAGAAGGATGGGAAATTCAACAATAAGACATCTCGGCACCGGCGTGGAGCTAAGGAAGGACTAAAGAAGGAACACAACAAAGACATCAAGTGCTTTGGTTGTGGTGAAAAAGGCTATATCTAGTCATCCTGCCCAACGATTAGGAAGGAAATATATAAGAAGAGGTTCGCATAGAAGAATGAGGCACTTGTTATCACCTGGAGTGATTCTGAAGAATCTTCATCATTTGATGAAGAAGCAATAGATTTAGCTAACCTCTGCTTAATTGCGAAAGAGAATCAAAGGGGTGAGAGTTCAGCATCTGCTTCCAGAAGTAACCAATCCGGTGTTTTGACTCTGAAGTAGTGTGTAACAAGCAAAAATCTCCTCAAGCTGAGGTATATTTTTAAATCTCTTTATGCATTAAGAGTTGGCCCAGGTACTCTTTAATGTTATGAAACTAAAAAATAAGTCAGGGAAAAACATCAAAGAGCTAGTGAGGAGAAGTGAAGACCAGGAAGACACCATTGCTTCCTTGTCTCTTGATATCTGCTTTCTTCAAGAAAGAACTAAGTATCATGAAGGTCAAAACAACAAGCTCATTAAGCAATTAGATGAGTTGACTGTTAAGATAACATCTTTGAAGAAGGAATGGGTTTCTCCTCCAGCCAACAGTCAAACTTTGAGTAATCAAACTCGCAATTCTAAGAGGAAAAATTCCTCTAAAAAGAAGTAAATGAACCACCCCAAAGCAAAAAGGGTGTGTAATTTTTGTGGCAAAGCTAGACATGCCATAGTTCTTTATAGGCATAAAAATGGTTATTATGATGAGTATGACTGGACTAACTTAAGCACGGCTAACAAGGGAGGACCCAACTCAAGAGCATGGGTAACTACGAAAATGTGATTCTTTTACAAGTGAGTCTTAGACCCGATGATGACTCTAGAATGTGGTATTTGGATAGCGGATTCTCAAGGCATATGACGGGAGATGAAAGTCAATTCATCTCATTGGAGCGTAAAAGAAATGGAAGTGTCAGCATCGGAGATAACAAAAAAGGCAAGATTATGGGTTGTGGCACTGTTGGTGTCTCTCATTCAATCAAAGAAGTTTCTTTAGTTAAAGGATTCAAGTTCAAATTTCTTGATGTTGCTCAGCTTTATGGCAAAGGAAAAAATGTTACATTCAAGTCAGCAGGTTTCTCAATGAATGACTGTAAGACTGATTAAACTATACTCTTTGCTCTCAGTATCAATAATGTGCATATGATTGATTTATCCCTTGGATCCACTAATGTTTGTCTTGTATCAAAGGAGGATAATTCGTGGCTTTGGCACATAAGATTGGGTCATATAAATATGAACATTCTATCCACATTGGCCAAAAAGTAAGTAGTTGTGGGTTTACCCAATATCAGCTTTGAGAAGCATAAACTTTGCTCAGCTTTCCAGCTCGAAAAGTAAGTTATGAAATCATATAAGTGAATTAATCACATAATAACTGTGAGCGGACGACAAGGAGCGGTGGGCCGAGAGCACGCGATATGAGAGGCACGATCAACCGGGGCGTTTGGAAAATAGGTGCGCCGGGTCGTGGACCCGAAAAAAATTTTAGAAGAGAGGGTGAAAATATTATTCAGATTGGTTCGAACCCAAATCCGCCATCTCTTGGTGTGGAGTCGCCACCTGGATTAGCTCTTTCCAGGAATTAGTCTTGTGAGGTTTAACGTTCGGGGGATAGCCCAACAAGACACAGAGATTAGGGTTCGAGATAAGTTGCTTATTTCTTATTGGATCACATTAAATTACATCTACAGAAAACCGTGTTTCTTAGTTATGCATATTTGGACTTAAGTTATTTTGAGGTTGAAATGCATGTTTTAACGCACTCGTGGAAAGCGATAAATCCATACATCAAGCATTAAGTAAATGCAAGAAGTAAATGCGAAAAAGTAAATTAATAAATTATAAAGCTCGGGGCATGCAACCGCCCGCCTAATCTATTAATTACAATTCTCGTAAAAATAATATTTACAATACCCAAAGGAAAATAAAATCCTAGGCATACATCTTACCTGTATCCACAAAGGTTAGCATGAGGTATATCACATATGTTCGATTTGATTTTAGCGATGCCCGTGTGGCCTAGTTAAAACATTGATGGTTTAAAGTTGTTATTTTAAATAAAAATGATTCATTTTTATTTACACGTATGTTGATCGATTTTATTAGTGAAAATGATCGCATGGTAAAGTAGTGAGGACTGTTATCCAGGAATACGTTTTATTCCCTTCGTGGGG